>PVLA01004793.1:0-165063 GCA_004027455.1 Hydrochoerus hydrochaeris
GGTATCATATAAATGCCGTTTCTTAATTTGATTATTGTATTATAATTCTATAAAGTATGGCCTGGCCTTATTGCCATAGGCAGGATCTACAGCAGGATATTCTCTCAAATGTGTGTGTGTGTGTGTGTACATATGTACATGTGTGTAAATTTTTTCTGTAGTTCTGATATTTTTAAGTAAAAACGTTTTGCATAAAACTTGATCAGAGAAGGGAATGGAACATGACTTTTGGCCTTAAGAAGCTTACAGTCTGGTCAGGTGCAGGGGAGCACACCTGTAATCCCAGCAATTGGGAGGCTGAGGCAGGAGGATTGTTGTAAGTTCGAGACCAGCCTGCGTTACAAAGTGAGATCAAGCCAGCTTGAACTGCAGAGCAAGACCCTGTCTCAAAAAAGGCAGGAAAAAAACCCAAAAAAAACAGGAAGAAGCTTACAGCCTGTGTGGCGACCGTGGGAAGTGACAGGGAATGAAAGGTAGCTACAGTACCGACACAATGGGTTGTGGAGGAAGGAGATACAGGAGGCCACGGCGGAGGAGACCCTTCTTTGCCATGGGGCTTCCTGGTCTGATGGGGGAACAGCTGGAAATGAAATGGGCACTTATTTCCACCCAGCCCCTCGCAAGCTTCTTTCTTCCTGACACTGAGGGGTGGCTGTGTGCGGCAGCTGGGTACTGTGTGCCTCATGCCGTTTCTGTCCCTGGGTACCTTTGAGGCAGATAGGGCCATGGGAACGAGTTCTGACCAACACAAATGTGAACAAACATTTTATAAAAATCAAGTGAAAAGCCTTCAGCAACTATGCAAGGTGGCCCGTGTGCTGTTCTGTGAATTTGTGAATCAAACAGCAAACTGGCTTTTTCCAAGCTTTTTCTTCTCAATTATCAAAATCTATATTATCTCCTCTGAAAGAAGATTCAGTGAGGGGGTAAGTGGAGGGGGAGATTATTAAGAAAAAACCCTTTTGAAATATATTATTATCACTATAATTGTAAATTTACCTATTAAACTTAAATCTGTTAATGAATTTAACCATGTGATGCATACATGAGACATAATTCTGTAGAAGTGAACTTTCTGAAAGTTTGCGTTCTGTACCATTGAGGCTATGTGGCTGTCAACCTCAGGTCACTAGGATATGGGGGAGGTCTTTCGCTGATCTGGGCCAGTGACACACTGCCCCTGCCTGCAGCCTCAGACCTAACAGCGACACACGGAACACAGGGCCACGCTTCCCGTGAGCTTTACTTAACAGTTCGCTTGCAACACAAGTCCATGAACAAATACTGTTAAAATTTGAACCTAAGTAAGCAAATCAGTTCTCGTCTCATCTGGAAAGTCTGTCCTTCCGGTCTTGGTGACTACCGCCACTGTGTTGTCGCTGACCTGCCCATAGTCACGGCTCTGTGGAAGGCAGGCTCTGCTTTTCTTTTCTCCTCTCTTCATCTTTAGCACCTGCCCAGCACCTTGCCTGCTGTACCGGGCTTAAACACTTCCAAATCAAGTGATGACTAAGCATCCTTCTAAATGGGTGAGATTTCTTCAGGAAAGTTAGTCAGCTTTCCTCCACCAGAGCAAATACCTCTGATAATCCATTGACAGAGAGAGAAGCTCTATCCACTGGTTTCAGAGCTCCATGATCTGGAATTATGGGGTCTGGTGTGAGGCAGAACATCATGGCAAATTGCATATAGTAGAGCAAAGCTGCTCACTTCATGGACAAAAATTGAAAAAAGGAACAAAGACCAGGGTCCCCTTTGAAGCCCTCTCATTAGGCCCCACCTTTTAAAGTGTCTGGACCTCCCCCCAGTGCCACTGCGGGGGAACATAACCTTCAGGGACACTCCAGATGCAAACGGTAGGTGGAAACTTGCATCCTCTAACACTTGTTAGAACGCCTCAGTGGGAGGTATGCTGGTCTTGGGTTTAATACAGTGAGTCAGACAGGCAAGATAAAGCTCATCACCAGATGCTAACTGGGGTGGGTGTGGCAGGGTGTCTTCCTTCTCTGGTGCTTGGTTTGGGTGACACTATATGCTCATTTTGAAGGTTCCTACCTATTTCCTGACCCTGAGACACTCTCTTAGTCCTGTCTGTGCATTCTGTGCAAACCCCTTGCTTAGTCCTTTGTTGGGCCATTACTTCTACTGGCAGGCAGGAGACTCCCGTTGGATGCCACCCTGCTATTTTCTACTCAATCATCCAAAGCCAAAATATCATCAGAATCCAAAGCAGTAAGGGAGGCCGTGAGAAGGACAGGGAGGAGTGGAGGAAGGAGGAGGGGAGAAGGGAGAGAACCGGGCCAGCAAACCGCTAGACTTGCCTTAGGTAAACAAAATACTGGGGACCCTGGAAAACAATCACAGCGGCGCAGGCCAAGACGGTGGCAGCTCTGACAGCTGGCGCTCTGGAGAGCCTGGGCTTCCTCCACTCCTAGGAGCTCACTGTGGGAAAGTCGCTCACCTCTCTGGACTCCACTGTATCGCTAAGTCAGGGTTGGCTCAGCAGTTCTATCCTCAACAACACATTGGAGTGTCCCAGCATATCCCCTAGATATTCTGATGAGTGAGATGAGAAGGCCAAGAATCAGCGTTTCCAAGAACCTCTGAGGGCCAGGGATTTCCCAGACCTAATTCACCGGAGTCTTGTAGTCAGTTCCCTCTGCAGCCTTGTCTTTCCCTCCACTGTCAGCTCAAGGGAGCAGAAGGTGCCAGGAAACACCAGCCAGCTTTGTCTGAGCAATGTAACCCTCAGAAGCAGCCAGATGGCAAATGGAAGGGAAAGGTCAGGGAGGGTCCCCGGCTGTGTCTCTCAGCCAGGACCTGTTCAGGGCCGCGGAAGCAGGAACAGTGCAGTGCTCGGAGCAGGCAGGACTGGGAGCACTCCCTGGTTTCCACTCCGCCTCAGACTGAGTCACTCTTTCCCTTGCCCCGTGCAGGTACCTCAAAGATCATAAACTAGAAGTTCATTTTGGTCCACACCGTTAAAATTAGTTTCTGACATTTAAAAATTGGGAGATTTCTTATTTAAGAACTCCAGGTTCTTCTTGGAAAATCTGAAAGATCGGCCACACTGTACTCCTTGTCCTTGGACACAGGCTAGAGCTGGGCAGCTCTTCCTGCCTCACAGGCAGCAGCCGCCTGCCTGACTCATGTTACCCACCAGCCCTGGCAGGGGAGGCGCCCCAAACTCTCCGAAGTACTCTGGGATAAGCCAGAGCAGTAGAGGATGGGGTGCGCCTGCCTCGAGGGTTAGGGGGTTGGCCCTGGGCCTGAAGTTTTTCATGGACATGGAAAGATAATAAGTCAGTGCTATGGAACTCACTGCTACGTTTATGGCAAAGTTGTTGATCATTATATTTCATGGTTTCTTCTCATAGAGGTACATTGGCAAAATGAATTTTTCAGTCTTGTTCTTTGACAGTTTTCAATAAAAATAAATATTACCTATCTGTGGCCCAGCAATTCCACTTCTAAGAAATGAAAATAAGTCCACAAAAATATTTGTCTAAGGGGCTGGAGTGTAGTGCGCTTGCCTAGTGTGTACGAGGATCTAAATTCCACCCAGGGCCATAAAGAAACAAAAAAGCAAAACAAGAAACTTGTACAAGAAACAATACACATGTTCCTTAAGAAGGATGAACTACCAAATTATGGTATATTTTTATAATGAAATATTCAGCTATAAAAATACCTAAATTATTTATATACACAATGTACAAGAGTTTCAAAGCACTGATGATTCAAAGAAGCTGAACACAAATATATAACTCCACTTACCTGAATTACAAGAACATGTAAAACTAATCTTTGGCAATAGGAAACAGATTGTCTCTGAGATTTTCAACTAGAAAAGAAATTAATTAAACTTCTAGGGATGGTAACAGAAATCATCTAAAATTGTATTTGGCTGAAGATTACAAAGAGCATATATTTGTCAGAGTGTCTTGATTTGTACAATTTATTGTGTGTAAAATATTAAAAAAGGAACAGAAAGAAAGAAGTCTGACACAGAAGGTTCAGCATTTGTTGGTAGGAAATACTTTGACACCATAGTGATAAAGGGGACAGGCTCTAGTTGAGACACTTGGAGTGGACTTTATATCCTTTCTTTACCACTCATTAGTGGTAATCTTGGGTAAATTATCTAGAATCTGCGAATCTTAGTTTTCTCATCTGAAAAACAGTGCTGGTTGTAGCACCTTTCCCCCGCCACAGAAATGCAATGAAGTGACATTGGGTACAAACAGATTAAATGTCAGATTAAATATTCTGGTACACAGTTTACAGACCCCCCAACTCCCTTCCCCACAAACACACTCTTAACGGTAGCTGGAAAAAAAGATGGCAAGGAAAGAAAAACTGAAAAAAAACCTGGTCTTTAATTATGAGAACAGTGAAGATTTTCAAGCTTGAGAATTACCCTTTATTGATCCTGGTTTCAATAAGCGCTGCAGGAAAGAATTGTCCCTAATCCGTGAATCAGGAATGCCTGAACCACTGTATGCTGAGAGGGCTTCATGGCAGAAACGCCCATTTTTCCTAACATTTTTCCAAATATGTTTTTGACACTGGTGCTCAGATGTTGGTAGCTGAAGTGGGAAAGAAAAGCGTCTAACTCCAGCCTGTCAGTGGATCACAGAAAGCGAGGCTCTTGAGACAAGCTCCACATCTCCCTTCATCTCCAGGAATTAGATTCTGGGCTTGTCAGGTCGGGCTTCTCATGGGTCTGTCCTTGCCAGCCAAGCCCACAGGCAGGGACCAAACACCTGGGCTCTCCACTGGACTCCACTTCCCAGTGAAGGACAAGGCATTTTCCTTGTCCACAGACTAGAAATAATACTTGGCCTGTTAAAAGTTGTAAGGGGAGAAGAGTGGCCATGCAGGGACGGGAAGAAAAACAAGAAGCCTGTTTACCCTTCCTGTGGGCCAGCAGCCATGTGGGGCAGGGAGGAGAAGATGCCAATTCACCCTTCCGGTGAGCCAGTGGCAGCCATGTGGGGCCAAGAAGAGACACAAGAAGCCAATTCACCCTTCCCATGAGCCAACCAGCATGTGGGCTGGGAGACAAGAAGACCCTCCCCACAGCTTCCTCCAGTAAGCAACTGGCTGATTTGGGAGGATCACAGTCTAAATTGATAGCAGAGGTACAAAAACAACTTAATTCTTGCAGTGTTTGATTGGTTTTGCAGGTCTAAAGCTGGTAGTCTAAGCATCTATTTAGAGGATAATAATATGCATTATAGCAACTGTGGGGGGGTTCTGTCTTGTCTTTGAAATCCAATATTGCTGTTTTGTTTTCTTCAATGTTCTGGTTTCATTCTGTTCTGCTTATTTTATTTTACTTTATTATGTATGATGGTATGGGCAGCAATTTCAAAGATAACAAGAGGCATTATGGTAACCATTGTTGATTTTCTATTATCCTGCTTTGAAGTCCTATATCACTTTCACTGTTTTGTTTTGATTGGCTTTATTCTGTTTCATTTTGTTTGGTTCATTCTCTTTAAAATAAAATCTTAAAAAAAAGTTGTAAAAAAAAAGTTGTAAGGGGAACAACTTCCTTGGGGCATATAATACTTATGGCATATTAAATACTGTGGTCTTCACCATAACATTGTAGAGAAAAACAAGAACCATCTGACTGAAGAGTATTTCTGTATTTTTTGTCCAGCTGTGGCTGAAGATATTGTGATCCTGGGATCATTCATAATAAAGGAAAAATTTTATTTCTCTAACATATCTATATATTTCTAAGGTCAAAAGACCTCCAAGTATATGACTGAGCATGCTTATTGTTTTGCCTTTACAATGAATATGCCTAAAGTCATCTTTGTTGATCAAGAGTTAGTAGAATCTCTAACACTCCTCTTGGGGTAGAAATCTTAGACTAGCTAATGTATATACATATACACTAGACAAAGTCAAAGTTATTAAATAATTTTATTCTTTTTTCTTTTACATTGTTAACAGTAGCCCAGTGTTAAGCATGGTAGAAAATCTGAATTCTAAAAAAAAACCTTTCTTGGTTTATCAAAGAATGTATAAAAATATTATTCAAAAAGCAAATATTTAATAATTACATTGCCCAGATGTAGGAGTGCCAAAAATAATAAAAAACAAAATACCCCCAAATCAAAGAAGGCTGGATGGTTTTGTCAAAATCGATTTTAACCATTTTAAGTAACCAATGTGTGCTATTGATGCTCAGGTTAATAGTTATAGCCATATACTATAACAGAAAACATTGTATGTCGCTACTAAGAGTGTTCCTCAAGCAGAATCAGTTTTGTTCTTAGTATATGGCTGAGTTTACAGTTTCAACAGCAAGCAGCAATAAAAGATTATAAAAACTCCCAACATTTCTATTAAATGCTTTATAATAGCAAAGAAAAAAAATGAACCAGTGGTCATTAGAATTGTTGCTACACTAAGAGCTTAGATATAAAATGTCAACAGTTAATTATCTTTGATTTTTAAAAATTCCACATAATAAAAAATATTTGTTTTGCTGGCACCATAGATTTAACCCACAATCAATACTTTTATCAAGTACTTTAACTATGCAAAAAAGTAGTCTTAGTGCACACTGCTCATCACATTCTGTCACTGTGGTCCGATGACGAACCATCTCGTGGAGGTATCACTGCCAAGGAAAATGTAAAGAAGCCAAAACATACAATGATTCATTCGCACGCCAGAGTGTCAGAGGCAGACAAGCGGTGCGGTGAGCCAGAGGTGGAATATGCAGCTGGAAATGTCCATAAGCAAACAGGAGATGCAGCGTGAAATCTTCTGGCATAGAAACAAATGCCTATTCTACTCTTGCGAACAGTACTCAACATGGACAAGCAGATCTCGGTGCTCCGTGGCTGGGTACTGCACATTGCACTTGGGGCATCCCACCAGGCTTTCGTTTAGTGCAGCGGTGGGACTTTTTGGTGAGGCGACTTTCACTTTCTTTGCAGTCTCTCCTTGGAAAGTGTCTAATGGCTCTGTGAAGGGAAACTCATGAAGTTGCTTCTGAAAAATAAATTTCAACCAAACACCATTGTATATCAGACCCATTGTCCACCAATTTTAACTGTTTCATAGATTCCTTAGCTGCTTCGGTCCTAGCAGATAAGATTTTTAATTTTAAATTTCTGTTCATCAATATTTTGGTGGTAACGTATGAGGTTATAAATTACCCAGATAATTACTACAATTACTCAAACTGCCCAAGAAAGTACTAAATTGAAGGTTCATGAAGACAGGTTTATTAAGAGACCTGGAGTCAGTTATAAAGCGCAGGCTCATGTGCTAGGTTCAATAAATTTGTTAGTTTTGTAAAACGGGCATCTTCAGTAATAACAAACAAACATGGAATTAAGAATTTTAACAGATTAAACAGATTATGCACAGAAACAAGTAGGAAATTATATAATACTTTTGAAACTTTAATTTCTCATGCTTTCTCCTGAAGAATTTAGAATAAGCAAGAAAGTTCAAAAATAAGTATTTTACAATACCTGTGAGGACGGTATACAACAGGAACATAAAGAAAGCACAGAAAAACTGCAAATTGCTTTATATCTCCTGGCTTCCTATACTTTGAAAATGATCACTAACAAAAATGATTCAAACCTTTAATTTCAAGTCTTATAAGTCAGTGGGGACGAACCTGTGAGGGCCACAGTGAGCTGTTTATCACTGACAGTTCTAAAAGGTTCGCCCGCCATCACTGTGATACACGGTCCAAATCAATGACATACTAAAGAATACAGCCAGACTTATATTTCCTTTCTTTTATTCACATAGAAATTACAAGTCATTTCATTTATTTATTTATCTGGGCAGGCTGTTGCCATGTAGCCAGAATGGCCTTGAACTCAAAATCACCTCGCCTAAGCCTCCCGAGTGCCGGGCCCACAGGTGTGTGCCACCATGCCCGGCAAAGAAGTTATGTTTCTAACATCTTACCATCTCCAAAGAGTTTGCAGTACTAGGACAACAGAAGTTATATAGACTAATGAGGTACACACACCCCCGAACAGGCTCAATCTAAACACTTACAGGAAAAATGAAGATAAGTAAAAAGTCATTTCCTTACAGAAACTTCTTTATTTCAAAGGCTTCTCATTTAAAACAC
This sequence comes from Hydrochoerus hydrochaeris, assembly GCA_004027455.1. NCBI lineage: Eukaryota > Metazoa > Chordata > Mammalia > Rodentia > Hydrochaeridae > Hydrochoerus > Hydrochoerus hydrochaeris. Next base: position 8,129 of record PVLA01004793.1, read on the forward strand.
TGTTTTAGGGCAACTGAACAATATGCTTAACTCATAGCATGCTTCAAGAGCCTATGAACCCACTATCCCTACAACAGCCCGTCAGCCTCTCTCTCAGCTGAGTTCAAGGTTCTGTAGCACCCTCTCTCTCCTCTCTCCTGAACCTGGTACTGTTTAGGTCTTCTAGAATCATGATATCTAGGACAAGTGGGGAACACTCCCAGACACACATGTAATTATTACCAAAAGGTACACAAAGTCCTTCTTTCTGAACTCTGAATTGCTGTGTATGGGAAGGTGCCTGCAGCTAGCTAGGCAAGGGTGTGCCTACTCATTTGAAATAAAGCCAGCTCTTCCTTGAATTGTATCCTCCTAGTTTGGGAACTGATTTGACAGGTACACATAAAGATGGCAGAAAGAAAAAGCAAAGTTTTAGGTTAGTCATTCCAAACTCACCAAGGATTCCAACTGTGTTATTTGATTTCTTGCTTTTCGGAGTTCCTTAAGAATTACATGCAATTGGTGCTGCATATTTTGGCGGTCAAGTTTTTCATTTTCAAAGTCTAAAGTACATGACTGCATCTGGAAAATGCCCAGAACAAGACAATTACAACTGGTAGACACTGCTTAGTTAACTTAACTGAATGTCTGCACACAAAAAAATTTGTTGTTGTTCTCATAACAAGAATTGCCCCGAGCACAAGGAGATGTTAATAAATGGAGTTTATGGCAAGCACTCAGTTTATGCAAGAAGCAAATCCAAGGCCTGAGCTTTAGGGGAGTGAAGAGCAGTTTGGCAAGTTGCCGGCTGGAAACAGTCTGCCTTAATCCTCTGTTCTATGGGAGAGAGAGGAAGAAGGGAAAGAGCTGGATACTCCCTGGCTTGGAATATATTAAGAATCTCTGCTGTGTATGCTGAGAATAATGATGTCACTTTCAGAGTTCTGCTTGAAGCTATCAGATGGCCCTATTCAGAGAACATGTTAAGTTAGAAAGGAAACCACAGCTACTGGGGAAGTACAAAACCACAGCTACTGGGGAAGGCCAAGAATACTGCCATCACACCTCACAGTATCTAATTTAGCCTAAGCTGGTAGTAGGAACACGCGAGTAATCCAGAGTCTTTTGAAATGTCTTTTATTAAAGTCTTTTCAAGATATTTTCCACAACTTTCAAACAGTTCTCCATAGAACAGTATAAAAAACAAGGAGGATTCCATTTTCTAACAGACCAAACTGAATTTAGAAGCCACCCCAGTAAATACCTGTTGTTCCAACAGAGCCACCCTTGTTTGTTCCTCTTGCTGCTTTACCAGAGACGTGTAAAGAAGCTGGACCTGGGGGACGCAAAGAGACTTAGTGTCATCCTACTTGGCCCTCCTTCCCCTGACCTGGGAGGCATGAGTCACATCACTAACCAGGGTGACACCTGTGAGGCAGGGTGACTCACTCCAGATGGTCATCTCACCCCTCACTGTGCGGGCCAGTGAGCAGAACGTCCCCGGTGGAGTTCCCTGAGCCAGCCAACTGCCCACCCACCAACAGCCCTGAGCTCTGAGGGGTCACACTGCCTTTCCTGGGGGTTCTGACTTCTGCTGTCCTTTCAGACCAGGGTAACAAAGTGGGTAGTGCCTCATTTCCCTGGCTGAAGAGTTAGAGCAAAGTAATCATTTCTGCTTGATCCTCTCCCAAAGTCATTGCTCATAGCTATTCAAGACATGAGGGACCAGTACAGATGGTCTCTTGCCTTCTGGAGGATCTGAAGAATTACCATTATAATAACAGCAACAGCTACACTGATATTTACCTACTTTCCAAAGCACCCTCACACTTCCTCAACGACCCTGCATTAGAAGAGCCTCGTGAGGGAAGTAGAGGCTGTCATTTATTTGACCAATGAATAATACTAGCTTTTGAGTCAGAGAAGGCAGGTAACTAGCCTACGGCTACACATCCTGAACTAGAGACCACGTATTGAACCAACGCTGCCAAGGAAAATTTAAATTAAACGATTATTTTGTCAAAGTAGTATTCAGTTCTAATAATCTTAACTTAGAACTAGAAGGAGAAAAACAAATTCATAAAATGACTCATGCCATAATATTATTTGTCACAGACAATCTTCAAGAAGAAAAGCAAAAATATGACAAGCACCTCTTGGCAAATGCCAAAAGGGATCTTGATGTTGAAAGACAAACCATAACTCACCAATACTGCTAACACGCCCTAGCTGAAAGCTGCGAGTGTAATGAGAATGTGGAAGGTGCTCTATGAATTCACTCAGCACAGTCCCCCCGCATGCACGACCAAGAACTACAAGATGCCAGCCGAGAAACCAGCCTGGATCCTCCCACCAGTTTACACCTTCTTTTAGCTTCTCACCGTCCCTACTCCCTTCTCTCTCAGAACTCTCATGTGCATATTTCTCTCCTGGGAGGGAATTCCCACAGAAAATGACTGATTCACTGAGTCTTTGTTCAAATACTACCTCCTCTAAAGGCCTCCACCAGCCCCTGATTTCTCTACCACATCACTCTATTTTCTTTAGTTTATTCAATTTGTTTAGGTCATTCTTTATAAGCTGTAAAAAGACGTCAGAAACTTGTTTTGCTCCTTCTAGTTCCCTGCTGGTTAAAAGGTGTGTGTGTGTGTGTGTGTGTGTGTGTCCCCCGCCCAGGGCTCCCTAGAGACCGCGCTCTGACCTGCGGAGAAGCAGGCAGATCCCCTCACCTGGGACAGAAGCTCTTCGGAGCGCCTCCTCTCCTTGGCAAGCTTCTCCCTGGCGATACTGTTCTCTTCCTTGAGTCTTTCTATTCTCTCGGTTTTATGCCTGTCATCTTCCAGGTGCTGTACTTCTGCCTTCCTTTGTGAGCACAGCAACTGATTTAAATCTTGAACTTCTTTCTGGGATTCTTCATATTTTTTTCGAAGTTCATTAAGTTCCAAATTCAACTGAGTTATGGTTTGTCTTTCAACCTCAAGATCTCTTTTGGCATTTGCCAAGAGGTGCTTATCATACTTTTGCTTTTCTTCTTGAAGATTGTCTGTGACAAATAATATTATGGCACAATTCATTTTATGAAATTGATAGTATTTATGAGACATTAAACATGTTTCTTTAAATGAAATCAAACCACATTTTTAGCTTACAAAACGAAGACTCAGGATGGCAGCAGTATAACTGATATATGGTAGATTATGAAGAAGTTTGGGCACATTACTGAAGTCACAAAACACATAAAAGAACAAAAAACAATTATATAACTACTTTGTAGAGAAAGTTTCTAATTTCTAAAGATGAATCAGAAAACAGGGACATAACTCATCATTTATAGACGAGGAAATAGTTACCAAAATTAATGGTAGGAGTATTAAATGGGATAAGAAAGAAAGAGTGGACTCTATTATTAAAATGTTCCTGTGCTACTTTGAGAAAACATGAGGAGAATGGAGGGAAAAGGGGGAGGGAAGAAGGTAAGAGAGAAATTGTACTATATAACCAAAGGGAAAAATTATAGTTAGCCTATAATAAAAACTGTTTTAGGGTAATAGACACATGACTACAGCAGTAGCTCCATCCCATTAGAGACGAAAAGCTTCTAATTACCTCTGGAAACATCCCCTTTGTATTTCTTTTCAGCGTTAGTCCTGTTTTAAACAGTCACGGATGAAGCTGCAAGCTGACGGGGAGAGCCCCCCACTTTAGTTGTCTCTTTGTAGAAACCAAGGCGGCTGTGCCGTAGGGCTGCTGGTCTTTGTTGGAGATGTCTGTTTGCCCAGCTTGTCACTTAGAGCTGCTAACCCTATTTCTTCACCTGTAAAGTGAGCCTAACTTCCTGCACCCTGACTACCTACCTCTTAGAATTATTGCCAAACTCATCTGAGATGAATGTTATGGAGACTACAAAGCGCTAGGCCAAAAGACAGCACTATGAGTAAGAAACCTCATCTCAAGTCCAAGTGAGGTTCAAATAATTGAAGAATCAGCTATAAAATGTATCCTTGGCCAGGTACGGTGGTGCACACCTGTAACCACAGGTACCCTGGAGGCTGAGGCAAGAGGGTCACAAAGTCCTGCCTGCGCTGTGTATCAAGACCTTTTCTCAAAATGAAAAACAAAACAAACAAAAAACCTAAAACTTTCTGCTGGGGTGGTTATGAGTAAAGGCTGAAGGGAAGCAGAATAAAAAGGTGAGTGATAAGAAGGCCATCTCTGGGGAAATAACAGTGGGGCAGACCTCTAGAGGACAGGAAGGACACGGGTGGAAGAAATTTCGTGATGACTCTGATCTGTGACATGTGCCCTGCTTGTATCTGAAAACATTAGGAAATGAAACAGACTTGCAAAACAATATGCCTTATTTCAAGCTCAGAAGATTTCCTCTTATTTTACTTTCTAACACATCTATAAAAATCTAAATTTGATGAATCATTCCTTTGGGGAAATGTCAGTCCCATCCCAAAAGAACACTTTTGTACCAGTCAGTACCTTCTGATTCAGCCTTTTTTGTCTGCTGTGGGTGTGAAGGAACAGATGCCTCTGTTTTCTTTTCCAGCTCAAAAATCTTCGCTAACAATCCTTGAACGAAGGCCTCGCGCTGCTGATCATACACAAGCCACTGCTGATTCTTCTCCAGAGCCTTGCAGTGAAGATAACAAAAACCAACAGTATAATAAAACCAAAAATCTTAAAATGAACAAGGAACTCTAAGCGATGTCTTTTCTGACACATCAAGACTTATGGTTCACAGAATAATTATGGCCACCACGGTACCTCACACACATTTGGAGTACACACAGCGTGGCAAAGTCATAGTTCACGTGGGATTAGGTTTGTTTGCTGCGTCCTACGGATAACTTGCTTTGCATCTGTGCAGATGTCACCCTGTAAACTAGAATGCCTTCTGGCATGTGTGGAAGTGAGCTGCTCAGATCCCACTCTAAGAAAGAGCCCTTCCCAGCTGCAGGCAGCTGCGCCCATGGTTACTGCCTTCCAATCTCTCTACCTCAGAGGGGTGAGCTGTGTGGCCCTGGCCAACGGCAAGGCAGAGATGAGCAATTCCCACTGCATATGGCACTCCACTGTGGAGCAGTCTTCCCTGAAGCTCCTGGGTGTCCCCCGGGCATTCCTGACTTTTTCCTGTTAGATGTAGCTGCACTATAAACCATTGGCATCCCTGACTCCATTTCAGTGTCTACTTGCAGGACAAGCAAACTTAAATTGCTAGATGTAATTTCTTTTAGTAAGTAGCCCAACATGTTCAGATTCAAAGCTAGAGAAGGGTCGGCAATATAGCTCAATGGCACATTGCCTGCCCAGCAAGTGCGAGGTCGTGGGTTCGAGTCCCCACACCAAAAAACAAAAATAAAGGAAAAAAAAAAAAACCTAGAGAAGAGGCAGGCTTGGTGGTGCAACCCTGCACTCAGGAGGCTGAGGTAGAAGGCAAGACCAGCTTAGCAAATCCAAGGCCAATCTGGACTACAAAGTGACATCCTGTCTAAAAGACAAAACAAAAACAAACAAAGGCAAAGTCTGCTAACAGAAAGAGAAAAAGACTAGAAATTCTCATGTAACACCAACATATATTGAGATGAACACTTCACTCTTTTTAATCTGGTTGCTTAGCCCAAGAAGACGGCACTGTCCCCCTCTTCCACATTCCTGAGAGGACAGGGAAGTAAGTTTCAGCGACTATTTGTGCAAAGAGGACGTGTACATCTAAGCCTGAAGCCGTTGAGAGGTATGACCTGTGCCCTGGGCCAGCACCACAGTGACCAAGCTTCTTGTACAGAGCCTCGGCCTTGCTGCCCACTGCGGCCTGTCACCCCGAGGAAGCCTGTGAGAGGAATGATGCACTGTTGGATGTTGGTGAGCCCAGGCTGCTTTGGAATTAAAAAAAAAAGTGTCTATTGATGTTTTATTGAACAACAGAAACTCTCAGTTGGAAGTTAAGATGATCTCTCGTCTTAGTGGAGATGCTTTGGGTTAATTAATACAACGATTGCTCTGTATTGTGTGTGTGTGTGTGGGAACGACAGCTATTCCAAACCAGTCCAGTTTAACCTCTCCCTCAGTTCCCCCAAGCTGCTCCCCTGCTTGTGTAAGCATCGAAGAAGTTCCTCCATGTGTGTGTTAAGTGTGTCCATAGCAACGGGCACCTGATAAATGCTGATGAATAATGATGACAACCTGGAGCAGAAAACAATGGCTGCAAGGCTTGGCAAGCATGAAGAGGCCCTTTAGCCCCATTAAAGCTGAGAGCATTTAGAGAGAGAGAAGCTATGAATCTAGCAGCTTGACACACCCAGCAGAACCATAAATTTAAAGCAGTTCAAAAAGAACCAAATACTTGCTAAGGTCTGTTAGTCACTGATTAAGCAACACATGAGAATGTAATCAAACCCCTCTGTAATGGAACCACAACTATTTCCGTAATCTTACAAGTGTTTAATATGTAATTCTTGTGGCATAGTTTGTCCAAGATCTGTTGTACTTTGTTATTATCAGTTGAAATGGCAACCATGTGTAACTTTATATTTTTCAAGACTGCCAGAAAGAGATGATACAAACACAAGGTGCTTGACAAGAATGTTGCATGGTATCATTTTAAGGAAGTAAAACATATAATGGGATGCATCTTCAAAAGGTTCAATTCTTTTAGAACTACCCTACATGTATTGTAGGAATACCAAAAAAGATTGGCTGCTCTCCTCCATGAACTGGGGCTCCCTCCAAAGGGGTAAGGTGGGATAAGTGGTAAGTACCACTTATTCCCCCCAAAGAACATCAGCTTTGTACAGTAGGGACAGAAACTGACTTTTATATCCCAGGGAGCCACCGTAAATCCAGGTTTTATCGTAAACTGCACCCCAATGACCTGAAACAGTATTCAGACTTCATTTTGCAAGATTTCAGACTAATAGTGATTGGATAACTACACAGATCCCCATCTGAATCTTAAAATGATCTATCATGCACAGACAAAATTCATCTATTTTAATTTTAATCTGAAAATACGAGTATAGTATTTCCATTGATGATAATCTGGACTTCTGGTTACAGGATGAAGAAGAATTAAGAAGCCTAAGATTTTGGCTGTGCAGTAGGACACCCACCTTCCGGTAGGAGCACCCACCTTTTACAGACAAAGGTGGCTGAGCCTAATACCCATGGAGGCTGTGTTTATGGTAACTCTTAGGTCTCTGTCCAGCCTATGAGATTCTACAAGCACCCCACACACTCAGGAGCAAAGCTTCCCAGCATGAGACTCACAGGACTTCAGGGTTTGTTTTCTGCAGTGTTAAGAGATAGATTAAGAAGGTAGTAACAGCTTCTGGAGGCAAAGTCAGTTCAGGGCCCTGTAACCAGTGGTTCTGTACTCTGCTCCTCGCACCCAGCAGGAAATAATAGTAGTTCTCCTTGCGTTAACCGTGTGTTTATCAAGGTGGAAACACTGCATATCCATTCTGTATTATACCCTCAATAACGTAAAGTTTCGTGGATATTATCCTCATTGGCATAATTCTATTTAAAGAGTCTGTCTCAATGAATCTTAAGTGATAGATCTGCAGTTGTTTGATGGAATTCCTTTCTACTTTTCTGTATGTTTGAAATTTTCCGTAATTAAAGTTGGGAAAAAATAATCAGCCTCAAAGAAATATGAATAATCACATCTTGACTTCATCACGATCTTAGTAGAGTTGAGAAGATTACTAAGATTCATGGTCTATTTCACAGTAAGCTACAATGGTGATTATCTCAATCGGATCCACCACTGTCCCCAGTGAGACCCCTGTGCATTCTCTAAGCATCTTTCAAAGATTCACAAGGACCTTGGGTTTGTGCTCAGATTTAGCTGTTGAGAGAAGCAGCATTGTACGACTCAGAGTATGTATATATCCAAACACAGTACCTATAAATTATAATGCATTGGATGCCCAAATGCCTAATTTATACCAAATTTTGCATTTTTCCATATTTAAGAAGTGTTTTAAAACAAATAATTTAAGATTTAGTGGTTGCTGAAGTTTTTTTCTTTCAGAAGAAATCATGGATGCAGTACTAAAATCTGAAATCTGAGAAACAAAAGATAATTTGGTTTAAGATTTAAAAGGTAATATGCTAAAAGGCCACATGATGGCAATGTCACTCCAAAAACATTTCCCTGTCCTTCCACGGACTGTATCTCTGCACTGCAACAATTCCCAAATACTCAAAGTACTGACATTTGGCCATGTTTGCAGCATTAACAACTGTAGGTACTTATTTCAAAATGTCAGTGAGATCCGAGGAATGAACAATTAGGCCTTCAGAAAGGTATACATACGTTTTTAGGGCTTTCCAAAAAACATAGAAATGGAGATTTTCAAAATAGTGAGCAAAGCTCCACAGGAAGTTTTCTGGGAACCTTGAAAAGAGTGATGGGACCAGAACTGCTAAGGTCTCAAAAGCCAAATAACGTTCTAGCACCAGGGTGGGGACTGAGGAAGGAGAGGTGTCTCCCTACATTCTCTAAGCACAGTTTTCTCCCTGGCTCCTCATACGTAAGTTAATGGAGTCCCAGGTGCAGTTGGCTAGCAGCAGCAGCATGACCTGCCGGGCTTGCCAGAAACGCAGTCTCAGGCCCTACTCCAGAGTCCTTAAATCAGATCTGCACTTTCAAAACATTCCCTAGGGCTGGGAATTTAGCTCAGCAGCACAAGCAGCTGTCTCACAAGCAAGAGGTCGTGAGTTTGATCCTGGTGGATTTCCCCACCCTCCAAAAAGATTCCCTGGATTCATACACTGAGTGAAACCATTTGAAAGTGAGTCAGGCTAAATTTTACTGCATCTGACTGAAATTCTTTCTAAGGTAATCAGAACAGAGGAGCACAATGTGATCATTAAATAAGCCAGAAAGATAAATATAGAACAGAAAGAAAACTGGGCATAGAAATGCAACATTTTAAAGTTAATTCTACAGAAAGGATGGTTATTATCTAAAAATAACTTCAGCTGCTATTTGAAGCATTTAGCTCTCGGAAGCCTAAAACTTATGTATGAGTTTCAGACAACACTATCTACTTTCAGGTTCTTTTCTAGAAAAACACTAAGGGAACCCAAGAAACCTCACGGATCCCATTCATTCTTTCAAATGTTCTAGATCCTGGGGAGCCAGCAATGAACTAAACATGCAAAAACCCTTCCCTCGTGTACCTTATTGTGATGGCAGAGGTCAATAAGCAACAGGAGGAAGTAAAGTAGACTAAATTTAACAGTAATACATGGTGAGGGGAGAAAAAGCAAGAGGGGCCAGGAATTGTCTGAGAGTTATGATTTCAGACCAAGTAGCTAGGGAACCCTTTGTTCTTGCCACTGGCCAGGTAAATGACCTGGAAGCAACCACTTGAGTAGGGTTTGGGAGTCATGCAAGTGTCTGCAGGAACAGTTTCCCAAGCACAGGGAACCAAAAGAGAAAAAGGTAGTATCTTCAGTAAGCAGCTGGAAAGCCAGCATGGTAGAAGGAGAAAACAGGAAGCGTGTAGGATAAATTATCCATAAATACGCACATCTAACACATACTGACACAGGCAAAACGTGAAGTTTAGTGTGATATGCAACACAAAACCCCCGTTTTAATAATTTTTTAAAAAATTATGTTGCCCCTTTATTTCAGCTGCTTCTACATAAATCACTTTAACAAACATACTGTGACACCTGTATACAGATGCTCAGATTTCAATTCTTCCGTAAAGATCAAACAGACTTCAGGAGACACTTGACAGATGGCAGAAAGCAAGCATCTTAGGAGCATGCTTATCAGTGGAGAGGTCAGTAACATTTCTGTAACCAAAATCCCTACTGACTTAATGATTCAATCAAGAACAATCTAATAAAAAAAATTGAGAAAATATATGGCAAATAGCAGTCCCGAGTCTGTGTCATTCAGTTCCCAGTGAAACCTAACTGTCCATCTGAGACCTATATTTGAAATAACACAGCTTTACCATATGTCTAAATTCACTTCATTTCAAAGATTTTAAACTAAAGGGTACATGTAGTATGGGTAAACAAAAAGTAAAAAACTATAAGTGAAATTACATTACACTAAAAAACACAACTGGGCAAACTAGCTTTAGGTGAACAAGGGATACTGTTGGCGTATCTGACAGTTGTAGGTGATTTCTAGGGCTTTTGGAGAACAGAGACCAAGCTTTGAGACTTACACAATGATCACAAATCATTCGCTTCCCTTGTCTCATCACTAGACTTTTGTTTTTCAAGTCATAGTACTAATGCTGGCAATTTCCATATTTAACAACAATAAACTAGCCTTCTTTACTTATAATGTGAGAAAAAAGTAAACTTACATCTTTCAGCTGTATTTCCAACTCATGAGCATTACTCACTGGTAAGCCTGCAGTCATACGCTGTAAATAACCCAATATTAGTTAACATCATACATTTAACAATAGAAGTTTCCTTATACTTTATTCCTTAAAGACACAATATATTCTCAGGAAAATTCCCAATCCAGATCTGGCACATGTGACAGCTACCAGAGAACCACTGTCAGAATTTAGACTTCCTGGAAGCTTCCTAAGCTCACTGGAAACTAAGATTTCAGATCTAATCTGACTTGAGATCCTCTGGACTCAGGGTCACCAGAACACGCTTTAGGACATAAGAAGAGCTCAGTGGTTTTTCACTAAAAGAAGCCAAACCAAACAACCGGGCTATTTCAACGAAATCTGGAAATTATGAATTATAAAACAAAAGATAAACAGGGCTTTTCCCTAGAAGTGTATATTGTATTAGTACCAGTTGAACATCTGCCTAAAACTGGTTGGACCAAAAGTGTTCTGTGTTTCAGAGTTTGGAGTATCTGCATGAATATGAGGTATCTTGGAGATGGGACTCAAATCTGAACATACAATTCATCGATATTTTCTATTTTAGAGCACTGGGACCAGGATGTTCAACCTGTAAAAGTATTAGTTCACACAGATTATATGGAACTCAAACCATATTTTCTCTCCTTTTTCCTTCATTTTCTCATGAAAAAATAAAAAGAAAGTAAATAGCTATGTACCCAGGTTAGCCAACAAACTCAGAAAAAGTTGTTTTTCGGGGTTTTGCTTTTAAATCAGCTGTATGGAAAGATTTATGTGACTGCTGCTAAGGAAGCTCAAAATATTTTTCTTCTCCAAAGACACTCTCTTCACTCAACCTAGTATATAGTTCTTTCTCTCCATTTAGACCTCCAAGTAGAAAGTATGGCACAGAGACTTCAGTAACTGCCACCCTCCTCACTCCCCCACTCCTGGCTCCTCGGACGCTGAGGACCGCGTCCAAGCCTTCTCTGCACGTAGTGGAGCCTTGTGCAGACTTCTGCCTGATGGAGTGTGGGCAAAAGTATCACGTACCAGTCCCAATACACGGGGCACCTAGTGCAGCCTCCACCCTAAATGACAGTGGAGCTGCCAGAGAGGAGGGACCTGGGTCTCCGGCTCTGGGGAGTAACGTTTCCTTCACCCAACCAGTACTGGTCTGCGACTTGAGGAAAAGTCTACAGTTCTGTGTTAAGATACTAAGATCTGAAGGTGATTTGTTACAACCAAGCAATGAGCAAAGATCACCCTGGGTAATCCACAAAAACATATCTTTCAAAATTTCAACTTTCTACTAAGATTTATAATTCATATCAAAAGTGGAGAAACTAATCCTTGAACTTCAAATAAAGATTTTAGTTAACCATTTTGGATCTGACTAATGTTTTATGAGTTTCAGCTCTGTGGAATTCTCTAAAAAGACTTCACCTTTTTGAACTCATCTGTAACATTTAATTGCCTATCTATGGAAGTACACGTAAATATACAGATCTCATCACTGTGCCAACCCCAAAGGGGAGAGAAAGGATAAAGACTGTTACTAGCATTAAGTGCGGGGATACAGCTCAGTGGCACAGAGCCTGCCTGGCAAGCATGAGATTTTGAGTTCGATCCCTGGTACCAGAAACAAAACAAAAAAAAAACCCCAGCATCAAGATATTATATTTGGAAGGCCCCAATTATCTTCTATAGGTATTAATAGCCATGTTAGTATTAATCAAATATCCAACAGAATCAAAGATTGATCAATAAATAACCATTTACAGACTATTTAGCATGTGCCAGACATTATGCTAGGCCACTAATAAATACTGTCACACTTAATCACTACTATTCTTATCCAGATCTTATCGATGTGGAAACTGAGGTTCAGGAAAGGAGGTCTGGTGGATCCTAGCACTGTCTCTGAGGCTGGACATTCAAGAAGTCCCAATCACACACTATCACACGGTAAACCAAGACCCGGCCCGGTCTCTTACCTCTAAAGCTTTGCACTCAGCTACACTAGTGCCTGTCAAACTTTCACTTGAAGGAGACGTATGTGTAACCAAGAAAAGTATACTTGCTATTATAATTATGTATTTAAAATATAAAAAATAACCCAAAAAGTCTAGTGTCCTCATGATACAAAAGAGAAGGGAAGGTTGGGGATTTAGTTCAGCAGTATAAGTGCCTGACTGGCAAAACAGACAGGCGTTCAACCAGTCGTGGTTGATGTAGATATAAAATAGACTCTGCCTTCTGAAATGTCCACTGGTTAAAATAACAGTGTAGGATTGGAGGGAACCACATTATTTTTGTTTATAGAAGGGACTGGGCAAAAAACAAAAAAAGTAAATGACCTGCAAGTTTATTACACTGTCCCATCATTTGGCAAATATGCTTTGACAGACTCATTCTTCATGGGAATTGTAAACTGTGTTAGAAAGAAAAAAATCTGAGTTTGAAGAAACCATTGGCACCTGTGATAAATGCAGTACACTGGCCTGGTTTTCAAATTCACCAAGTCTCTCCATTGCGGCAGATAACTGCTTCTTCAGTGAGTCTGTCTCTTCAGATAAGGATTTCAGCAACTGCTCCATTCTGTCACCTTCCTTCGTCTTCTCCTCCAACTGTTCAAGCAAGGCAGCGGTACTGCATCTGGCCTTCAGCTGGTCTCTGAGTCGCTGTATTTCTTTTTCCTTCTCAGCGAGATGATAAGCATTCTTTTCCTTTTCAGCTTGAAGAACTTGAATTTTCTAGATATAAACTAAGACGAATCTTAGAACAAAGCCAGGTCAAACATCCAGCTAAACAATATACTTCGAAAAGCATTTATGAAATGTTTATTTGATATCACATTGGCTTTATGATATCACATCCTAAAAGAAGATAAAGCCTACTTCTGTGATCAAACAGTTCAGAGAGAAACAGAAGCCAATACATTAATGTAACACATACTCAACTCACATGCATATATTCACACTGAATGGTCAGACACAGAAAAAGGAGAAACTAACTATCAAGAGTAGAGACAGAAAGTTAAAGGAGTCTAGCTCTCACATGAGTATTTGGGAATCTTCCCTCTATCATACTGGACCTTATAACCTACAGGCTAAAAGTGAGCCCCACAGATATACATGTCCTTTAAGAGCTTAAACCCATAAGAGATTAAAATGTACAGAATGTTATAGCAGAATAAAGATGCATTCGTTAATCTCTCTTTATTGATAAATGATTTGGTATGGCATGTGAAAGGTAATCTTAACATATTTCCAAGATTTGCAAGATAAGCAAGTAATGCTTGCTACACTGCTGCTGGCATGAGGGAAACCCAGCCAAAGGAATGATGAAAGAAATAATGACTAGAATGATTAGGCTAAAAGAGTCAAAACAACGCAAGTTAAATCTTGCATTCAGGGAAGAAAAAAAGTAGTCCAAAAACTAATGGAGAAATTAAAATTTAGGTGGATGACTGTTAATATGAAAAATGAAAAGGAGAGTTTAATTAACCACAAGCTTGAATCAAATCAGTAGTACCATATAGTTACGGAGTCCTAGAATTTGTGGAGCAGGGTTCAATTTTGAGTACACAATTTAGAGGGATAAAAGATAAACCACAAAGTGTTGAGGATAAGATGCCAAAGGAGCTAAAGAATATGAAGTTTACAACAGGCAGCAAGATTTCCTCAAATATCTGAAAAATTGTCAACCTGAATGGCAGATCTCATTGTTCTGTGTAGCTCTCATGGGTGTGATTAGACTAACTGGGCAGAAATTATAAAAGTTTAGTTTCGAGCAATTATAAAGGAACAAAGTATGCGATGCCACGGAAGGGAGAATGAATTACAGAGCTATCTCCAGGAAATCTGCAACATTTCTTTAACAGGTTGCAAAATAACTTTTATGTCTATGAATTGGTGATGACTGTTCATTTTTCAAGGCTTAAATATTTCAATTCATGTTATTAAAAATAATAAATCATTCCATTTTATGGTGTTCCTAAAAAATGAAATTTAAGAAAATCTATATAACTCTTTATGAACAATAAAAGCATTTTTGCAAAATAAATGAAAACCAAATTTATGGTTGAAACTTTTAAATCTTTCTAGTTCTAGTAAGTTCCTAATTTCTTTACTATTTATACCATAAAATTTTTAAATCAGAGAATTTGAAACAGTGTAAGCATGCAAAATACTAATATATATAATTATTTTACCTTAAAGTCTGAAAAAAAATTTCTTGGAAAGCAGTCAATATGCATGACATAATGGGTTTTTAAACATTTATAAGGACATGCAAACTATTTCACACTCGGAAGTGGATAGAGGATTTAGGATGTCTTAAGTAGATAGATACAATTTTTTACATTTAGTGAACTAATAGAAAATTGTATTACTTAATTAATTAGCTAAATAATTTCTTCTCCCTCTACAGTAAAAAAGAGATTTCAGAACAGCACGGTACTCCTAAAGTGTATATATGAACATTATAGTATTGCAAAAAGCACACAAATAGAACACTTCTAAATTATGCAGTAAATAAAGCAAAAACAATAAAACGGTATGTTTTAGGATCTTAAATATAGAACGCTGTGGTCTGACTGTGCTCCCACCAATTCCCTTAGTCCTCCATGTAACAATGCTACAAGGGGAGACCTAGTAAGAGGTGACCGAGAGCCTCATGAATGCATTGCTGTGATTTAGCACGGGATTGGGTCACTTATCATGAGTGGGCTATGAGAAAAGTGAGCGTAGCCCCTGATACACTCCCCACTTCCCTCCCTGCTTCTCTGTGTCTCTGTCTCTCTCCTGTGTGTGCCTGCCCTTCCAACATGCTGTGACACAGCATAAAGATCCGCACCAGAGACAGCAGCTTCCAGAGTCAAAAGCCCGATACATTTTTTTGGAGACAGTGTTGTTAAGTTGCATAGGCTGCCTTCAAACCTAAAATTTTTCAGGCTTGGCCTCCCAAGTAGCTGAAATTACAGCTCTGCACCATCATACCTTGCTAAGATGTATTTATTTCTGAAAAAACTTAGTATCTGATAACCTTAAAACACATACTCAATTATATTTAAAAAGTGAAACAAATTAGTAATAGCTAAAGTATATCTCAGAGTTTGCAAAAGAAAAGTAGGAATTTAGGATTCTAAGTTCAACATTTCCAAAGTAATGAACAGGATAATGACAAGAGTGTGAAGCAGTAGCATCAAGAATTCGTCACAGCTGGGGATTTAGCTCAACGGTTCAAGGGTTTGACTCTTAAACTTGAGGTCCTGAGTCTGATCTCAGATGTGAAACTAAACTAAACCAAACCAAACCAAACCAAAAAAGAATTTGTAACACGTTTCCTAAGAAGCTTACTTCAATTTAAACAGTTAAAAATCATTTACCTCCAAAAGTTTGTGTCTTTCTTTTTCAGTAAATTTTCCTTTTCCATTCGTGAGTTCATCCATCGCTCCTTTCAGTTTCTCTAATGTAGTTTCTGATTTGGTGTTACTAGGCTTTGATCCCCACTTACGCTTAATTAAATCTTTAGGACTTTTGGAAGACATCTCTGAAATGCTCTGTAAAAATAAAAATCAACTGTATTTTAAAATTTTAAGTCTCAACTATATTTTAAAATTTGAAACAGACCTAATAACCAATTCTATTCTAAATAGAACTGATACATTCAAATTAGTGGGTTGCAGAAGATTGAGGAGCCGGGCTTGGTGAAGTAAGCCTGTAGCCTGTAAATCTAGCAC
This sequence comes from Hydrochoerus hydrochaeris, assembly GCA_004027455.1. Classification (NCBI taxonomy): domain Eukaryota; kingdom Metazoa; phylum Chordata; class Mammalia; order Rodentia; family Hydrochaeridae; genus Hydrochoerus; species Hydrochoerus hydrochaeris. The sequence goes on from PVLA01004793.1 coordinate 24,206, forward strand.
TCGGGAGACTGAGGCAGGAGGGACTTTTTGAAAAATCTCAAGTGGGGCCAGGCATGGTGGGACACACCTCTAATCCCAGCTATACAGGAGGCTGAAGCAGGAGGATCAAATATGAACAACGAAGTGAAAGCCTGTCTCAAAAAAAAAACTGTCTCAAAAAAAAAAAAAAAGGAGGGCGGGATGGAGATGTGGCTCAGTGTTCAGCCTCCAGTACCATAAAACAGCAGCAGAAAACCTCAGGTGGTGAATACACGAGCAGTGCTGCTTGGGGAAACATGTCAACTTGCATTATGTTTTGTGCAGTTCTCTATGTATGTTGTAGTTTAGTAAAAATTTTTTGTTTAAAAATTACAAGTCTCCAACTATTAAAGCCTGAAAGAAGTAGATCACAATCAAAGACATGCAAAGAAGAAAAAGTTGATGTTAGGTAATCTGAGTCTATTGGCATTGAAATTCATTACCAAATATAATGGTATGTCCTCCGTCTTAGAAGACATGCCTAACTCAGTTCTATCTTAGTCATTTGAGAGCAGACACTGGGAGGAAATAAGGAAAATCTAAGATAAGACATTTGGAGGAAAAGAGCCACAATATACAGGGGTTTGGGGAATGAAAGAAATTAAGAAGAAGCCAAATTAAATAAGGAACAGCTTAGCATCCGCTAACAGCACTAGATGACAGTTCAGAAGTATATAATACAAACTCTAGCAGGCAATTATATAGTGAAATATAAAATATATAGTATATAAAGCAAAAAATAGTACATAAAGGTAGCTCTCATTAGAGATATTAAAAAATCATTTTTCCACCTCGCATCCTGAGATAAAATGCTGTGATTAAAGAATCTAGATAGTATGAGACCATTTAATGGATTCATACTATTTACCAAGAACTCTAATAGGTACTGGGTATAAACTGGTTAACAAAAAACAAAATGGTAATCCCTGTTAAGGGCTGGGGCAGGGGACCACACCTCAGCAACGGTCTATCTCAGAATAAAATATAAAGAATGGAGTGTAACTCATTGGAAGAGAGCTTGCTACCGTGTTCAAGGTCCTGAGTTGGACCCCTAGTACTGGAGGAGGTAGGGAGATGTTGCTTGACATTAATGTAGTACAGGAGGCAGGCAATAAGCAGGAAACAAACAGATCTGTGGATTCTCAAATTGTACTTATCTCTTATAGAAAATAAATAGTAGTGATAAAGATACCAGTAAAAACAGGACAATTACTTAAGGTGATGAAATGATGTGTAAAGTTGTCTCGTGTTCAATCAGAAAGCTTTAAAAATACTAAAACTGTGTAGACTGAGTTGAACAAACCATGTAGCAAACCATGTCCTGTATTTTTGCCTATTGTAAGGTCAAAGATTAAAGTAGTAAATCTGCTGAGGCAAATGCAACGCATCTCACTTATCTATTGCCATAGGAAGTTCCTCGTAACATGCCTGGTTGGTCTCTGTGGACTTGATATACTGGGTTGAAAAGACAGTAAAATAGCAAGTCACTGAGACAAATAACACAGTGGAAATATAGATCAGCAGAACTTGAAATAACTCAGGGCATTTGCTTCCAAGCCTTTAGAAACGGCTGTGGCGAAGGGCGACTGTTTGACCTAGTTCTACTAGCGGCCTTTTCCTGTATTTGTTATTCTAGTCACCCACAGAGTTCCCCTGGTCAGACTTTGCATTACCCAGTGGCAACTTCAAGAAGCTCTCCGGGCACGGCAGGGTGTGGTGGTGCAGCCCTGTAACTCCAGCACTGCAGAGGTGGAGACAGAGGATCATGGTGAGTTTGAGGACAGTTTGGGTTGAAGCCCTCCCTCTGTGAACTCTAAGAGGTATGGTGCCCTCTCCGACCTGGTAGTAAGTTACACTGGCCCTCAACCTTCTCTCCCCCTCCCGCCCCCCACCAACGACTGTTTTAGAGGCTGCACTTTGGAGTTTTCTGCAATTCGCAGCGCTCAGAAACCATCTGTTGACTGGCTGAAGAGACTCAAAAGTCGTGGTGGGCAGCGGCAACCAAAGGTTGCATTCCAACCCTGTAAACTGCACAGGGCATCTACCATACGCTGTTTCCACAGGGGAGGCAACCCCTTCACACACACACACACACACACACACACACACACACACAAACCTTCACCCAAACCCAAAATCTCAAGTGGGAGAGAGGAAAACACAAACTACAAAAATAGGCACCAGTTTTCTCACCTCTAAAACGAAGACATTGTTAGGATAAGAAACAACGCATGCTGATGGTAACGAAAGCCCTCAGCCGGATCACTTGCCTTTGTAAGTAGATGATACGTACCACAAAGTCAAAAGGAGGAACTGAAGAGGCAGCGATGCAAAGGCGCCCCGCCGGGTGACAGGCATGAAGCGAGAGTCAGGGAAAGGGGCAAGGGTCACCGAGCCCGCGTCGCGCGGTCCGGTCCGGTCCCACCCCGGGGCGCAGACCCTGGTCACTAGGCCGCCAACCTGCGCGTCCGCTCGCCCGGCGGGCCAGTCCGCAATCAGGCGAAACACTGCGCTCGCCTCGGTCGCTCCACACCCTCCAGCGCGATCGCCGCTTCCGGGAGTTTGAATCCCGCGCTCGAGGGGCGGGGCACGTCACTGCCGGCGGGGCGCGGCTCCCGGATTGGCTAAGGCTCCTCTATCGGCGGGGGCGGGGCCCTGTGCCTGGGGGCGGGGCCCTGCGCCTGGGGGCGGGGCCTAGCCGGACCTAGGGTCCAAGACAGAGGAGGGGAACGCCACCTCTCTAGTCCACCATCCACTCAGTTGTGGGGTTTCTCAGAGTTTCTTCGCAAACTCAGACTTTGCTACTGTATTCTTAATGTGATGAATCCGATAACGTTGAACCGACAGTAACTCGTGTTAAATCCTGGAGCATAATTCACCACTCGGAGGACCATTTTCTCCCTGCACTGTGTGAAAAGGGCCTCGTCCATGCCAGGGAGAACTCCTTCCACCAGGGAGCGCAGGCATCCCTGTCTGCCGCGTGGGCTGAGCCCTTACACCGCCAGAAATCTGGGGTGGGGCAGCAGGAAGCGTAACGCTGGCGGGTTGATGGGCACGCCCGGGTGGAAGAGGAGATTTCGAACCCCAGCGCGGCACAGCGCAGTTTCAGATTGCATTAGCTCCCTGCAGCCAGGGTATCTGTGCGTCAAGTCCAGTTCAGCTGCCTTGAGAAGGAATTTTGTTGCAGAGAAGCACAGAAATGTTTGGCAAGGCCTGCGTTTATCTCCTGGACTAAACACGTAACTCATAAACTCCCTGGGAAGTTAAAAAGTAGATAAACCAGTGGCAAATCATCTCAGGAAAGCTGAGCTATATATACCGGTTGAATTCTAGTTTAGGACTATGGATTTGAGTTTAACTCCTGACTGCTTCCTTACCTTGTGTAATCCTGCATACATTATTTAACCTCTCTGAGCTTTTGTTTCCTGATCTGTAAAATGATGCAAAGGCTATCTCATAGTGTAATTAGAAGAAATTTTTTTCTTTTTTTCTATTCTCTTTTTGAGACAGGGTCTTGCTATACAGTTCAGGCTGGCCTTGAGCTCACTTTTTAACCCAGGCTGGTCTCAAACTCGCCAAGATCCTCCTGCCTCAGCCTCCCGAGTGCTGGGATTACAGGTGTGAGCCGCCACACCTGGCTCGATTAGAAGAATTAAATGAGAGAATCAGTGCAAAGTGCTTGGCATTTAATAAATGCTCAATTGTTATTAGGATTTTTTTAAAAAAATCTTTTGAAACAGTTTCGCTGTGCAGTTCAGGCTGGTCTTGAACTTGCTATAGGTAGCTAAATTAATTAGAAATATTATAGGCAGTCAGACAGGGCTAGGCCCTCAAAGGAGCCAGTGCAAAAGACCAGATATTTTGTGACCCTCAAGGAGATAGACACTTCCTGCTGTGTGGGCCAGACCTCAAAACAGAAGATCAAACAAATATACCCACATCCTAAGGACTGATATTCTAAATAGGTTTCCATCACCCTGAGGAAGCCAAGAGTCTCTAATCCAGCCCCCAACAGCTACATGACTAGCCTCCCCATTTGATCACTATTTAATTAGTTTAACCCGAGTAATTACAATTGTAATCTTATTGGTTAACCATAGTTCTGTCCCATTTTATGCTCGCCTGCCTTGTGAGTTTCCATTTTTCCCCATTTAAGACCGCACTTTTTTAGACCCGTTGCACCTCGTGGTTTTGCTCTATAAAAATCCCAGAAAAGGCAAGGTCGTTGGCAACCCACTGGGAACCTCTTCTGTCTCTCAGACAGAAGATTTCTTTCTCTCAATAAATATATTCTGCTCTTGACCTCTGTTGTACCTAAAATTCATTCTTTGATTTTAGAAAACGCGAACTTTACCAGACATCTAGTTGGTTGGGTGTTTGTTTCCCCTATATCAAACTCGGTTTGTATGTAGTCCAGACTGGCCTCGAATTTGCAGTGATCAGACCAGAGTGCTGGGATTATAGGTGTGTGCCACCACTCCCAATTTAGGAATTTTTTTTTTAATTTTTTTTTATTGGTACCAGGGATTGAACTCACGACCACCCACTTGTAAGGCAGGCATTTATGCCACTGAGCTAAATCCCCATCCCAGGAATTATTTTTTAAAGGGCAGCAAACATATTACTGAAAAGAATGGATGTGAAATCATGAAGTGAATTTGAAAGAATAAAAATTAAAATGCTAGGTGTCTGGTGCCCACTTCCAATAAGCTCATGTTTCTGGTGGAAAAGATAAACAGTCTTGAGCCCATTCATAAGTGTTATGTTAAAATATCAGATGGGATTAGGGTGGAAGAAAGTCTGCATAAATTAATTCAGAGTGTGAACATCAGTCAGGGCCAAGAGTTGACAGGAGGTTAAAATTAATTTCCAGAAAAATGTACAAAGATGAGAAAGAGGGGGAGAGAAAAACTTCTGACAAGTTTAGAGCTAAACGGGAGGAGCACACAGAATGGAAGAGGGAGAGGGATTGTGGAGGTGAATTCCCAGCTGGTGGGCTTCTGGGGCCTGGTGACCCACTCACTGGCCCTGACATTCAATTCCACAAGATCTTCTTTTGTGTCAGGCTCTTGCTTTGTGAGCAGGGACCCTGAAGAAGAGGAGCAGCCAGGAGGCTCCTGGGAGTGGGAGGCTTGTTTAAGTTTTTAATTGTCATTGCCAGACCTGACAAATCTGTATTTGCCCTTTGCAGATATGTGCTGCCTGCCAGTCTTGGAAGTTGTGGGGAGCCACTGGTTTCCATAAGGTCTCACAAGGTGACAATGCTTTAATGTTGAGGATTCACTCAGGGAAAACCTAGGAGGAGGATTCAAAACTCATCTTTATTCATGGGGAGAGAGAAATGGAAAGCTAGTAGACTAGATGTTTATCTCAGCAGGTAAGCTCATTTTCTTCACAGCAGGAAAGTGTTCTTGGGAAACCAAAACAGTATCAAACGGCTGTTGCATGAGTTTAGAGTTATTAAATGGAAATAAGGGGGCTGTTAATGTTTGTCATCTTGAAGGTGACATCTTCCAAAGGTGCCAATGAAAATACAGGGCCTCTCCAGTTCGTGCATGTCCAACAGAACTTTCTGCAGCAATGGACACCCGCTGGCTGTGTTTAACATGGGAGCGCTAACCACATATGGCTGAGTGCTTAGAACGTGGCCACCATGATTAAGGACCTGAATTTTACATTTAAAATAAGTTTCTTTTAAAACCTGATTGTTGGTTCAGTTATTAGAAAACTTTTAAGTATGTTAGGGACAACCTGAGTATCTACACTTATTTTTTTTCCGTTGTAAATTTTATGAAATCTAAATATAGATTGAATATTTCTGATAAAAATTTTGTGTCCAAATTGACATGTGTGATATACACAAAAGATTTCAAAGACTTCACATAAAAAAGAATATAAAATGTTGTACTAATTTTACCACATACATTGGATATAATCATAATATCTTGGATTTTTAAGTAAAACATTAAAATCAGTCTCAACTGTTGTATTTTACTTTTCTAATGTGACTGCTAGAAAATTCAAAGTTATAAATATGGCTCATATTGCATTTCTGTTAAACAGTACTGGTAAGCACACAATAAAGTTTCTTTAAATACAGCACATTTTTTTCTAGGTTTATTTGGATTTCGGAAAAAAACCTAGAAGGGGTGTAGGTCAGTGTTTGAGCATTTTTCTAGCATGCACGAGACACTGCATTCAGTCTCTACCACCACATCAACACTGCCACTGTCACCACCACCAACACATGAAGAGGATATATATTAATACTGTACTTTCCTAGAGAAGGTCATACTCATTCCTCTTATTTTTAACACCTCTAAGTTTTGCATAATCACAACATGGTGATACCAAACATTATGTAATACTTTATTTCCTCCTGTCTCCAACATGAATTTGCCAATCACTTTTTTAAAGGAATGAAATTCAAATATACTATCTACAGTTGAGCCTCTATATTCATGGGTTCCGAGTCTATGGATTTAATCAACGAAGGATCAAAAATATTTGAAGAAAAATGCATTTGTATTGAACATGTACAGGCATTTTTCTTAGTGCTTATTCCCTAAACAATACAGTATAATGACTATTTACATAGTATTTACATTGTTTTAGGTATTATAAGTAATTCAGAGATGATTTACTAGAGGATATGCATTGGTTATATGCAAATACTGCTCAATTTTATAATAGGAATTTGAGCATTCACAGATTTTGGTATTTGAGGTGGGTCTTGGAACCACTTCCCCCCAAGGATACTGAAGGATGACTACATCATTACTTTAAAATAGTGTTTATTGTTGTGCAAAACCCTGTAATTAACCTACTTAAAATAGCATTTTAGTTCTATAAAGCATTTTAGGTATCAACTGAAATAAGTATTAAGTATTTCAGCAAATGGATTTTAACAATGGGCAATCATTTTTGTGTGTTGCCATTTGAAAATTGCTGCTGGGTAATTCGTACCTAAGGTTCTATAAAACTGGAATTAGAATAGGATGTTATGACTCCACCTTCTGCTAAATTCTCTTTGCTCCACATATCTAGATTTTTTGTTGTTATTATTAATTCTCCCTTTTTTTCCCTCTGCATTTTATTTTTTTCCACTATGCCCCACAAGGGGTTCACTTAATGAGCAAAGTAAGGAATCATGAAACAGAAATATGCAATCTCAGCTGAGATGTAATTGGACAGGGAGTTGAACTCAGAAGACACCACATTTGAATCCTGGCTCAAGATTTTAATTCTTCTGGAACCAAACTTCTTCAGCTTTAAAGACGTGCACAGGAATCCTAGATCATGGCACTGTTGAAAACGTTAAATGTGAAAGCATGACACGTGGTCTCCTCTATTTAAGGAGTGCCTGCTGGGCAGGATGAGTCTGCAAAAGCCCCAGTGTCTAACTCAGGGTCTGGTGTAAAAATCTGTTGAACAAATGAGCACATTATTCATGAATAAATGGTTGTCTGGTTTTGGTTTTCTTCTGTTTTTTGTTTGTTTTTTGACACAGAGTCTCATAAAGTTCAGGCTAGTCTTGAACTCACTGTGTAACCCAGACTGGCCTTGAACTCTTAGGGATCCTTCTGCCTCAGCTTCCCAAGCACTGGGATTAAAGCTGTTCCCTGAAAGGATTTTGCCCTGGAATAAATTACACGATATTACGGCGGTGGGAGGCAGGATCAAGGATCCCTCCTTCATCTATGACAACTTCCTTTTTCCTTTCCCAGTGGCGCCAGAAAGGTCCCAATCAGCTCCTTTTAAGTCACCAATGCCCGCCCTAAGCACCGCCCCCAGTCAGAGGTGATATATTTATCCCATGCCCCCCTTTCCGGTCAGAGAAAGCCAGGCTGCCTAGGGTCATGGGTTTCTCTCCACTTCCTCGGAGTAAAGGCTACTTTTATTTTATATCTTCATTCTTATTGCGCCAAGAACCTAACATGCCCCACACTTGACTTTGCTAATGTCAGTTTTTCCAAGAGGAAGTATTTGGCAGTCTCTGAGGACCTCCCCGCTTCCCAAAAGACCAGGTACCCTAATTCTAGGGTCACAATACCGTTTCCTGTTCTCAAGCTCAGCTCCTCCTGGAGCCTAAGCCTCGGGCCTCTTTATGCCCATCCCGAGCTCTCCCTTAGGTCCTTGGGACGGAAGCTCTGACTCCTGGCCACACCCCTCAGGGTCACGTTTTCTACCCCTCATCTGTAAGCCACCACTTTCCCAGTACCCTAACCGTCTTCTCTTGTATTTATTCCTGAGAACGAGGGTGATGCTTCTTCCATGGCACAGCATTTCAGTCGCAGAGTTCTGGTCGTTGGATTTATGTGATAATTTACCTCCTCTCCTACCTCTTTTCATTCGGAATCAGGTAAACTGGTGCCAGAGGGAAGACTCCAGGAAATGCTAGAGATTGAGAGTGAATCCTTGTCAGGGCTTACTTAACAATCGGACCGGATCCTACCTTTGGCTATATCTCATCAAACACAATTAAATATATTTTAGGCCACATTTAAAATAATATTTTTGCTGTAAAAAATTGATAGGATTTCAAATAATTACGCTGTTGAAATTTTAAATCACTTATGATAAACTGCAGTTTCTTGGCAGTTATCATGCATACTCACAACATCTTTCTTAGTGCAAAAATCGGTTAAGTGAAATCAACATTTTATAAATACCAAAAACCCTCTATTCATGTAGCAAATGTCCCTGCTTTGTTTCTGTCATAGATTTTTTTTGCAAAAAAAATAGGCTATTTTTTTAGTGCAGTTTTAGGTTCATTGCAAAATTGAACAGGAAATAAAGTTTCTAATACACCCCATCCCTCCCTAAGTATTCTTGACCAGAGTAGTATATTTATTGCAATTAACAAACATGCATTAACACATCAGTACCTTAAGTCCATAGTTAACATTAGGATTACTTGACGATGTGGGTATTAATATTCTACATTCCATGAGTTTAGACAAATGTAGATAAACATAGTATCACAGTTTCAGTGTCCTAAAAATCCTTTGTTCTACATATATGCCCCCAACCTCAGCAGTACTGATCTTTATATTGTTCCCATAGTTTTGCCTTTTCTAGTTGCAGTCAAACAATGTGCAGCATTTTCAGATTAACTTCTTTCCCTTAGTAACATGCCTTATAGATTCCTCCATGTTTTCTCTTGTATTGATAGCTCACTTCTTTTTAGTACTGAATAACATCCCATTTTCTGGATTTATCGCAGTTCATATATTCATTCCTCTAAGATATTTATTAGGGACTACTCTTAGGAGATTTTTTTTCTGTAAAAAGGAAGGAAATATCCCTCAGAACCAAAGCCACCTCCTCACAGGTCAAAATCCTGTAGGGGTCATGCTAACAACTAAGTATGCCTACTGTGATTATGGCACTGAAGAAATGACCACCTTGTTTGTCTGTGGACCGGGAAATCCTCAGTGAGCCAAACCTAGGCCAACAGCCTATTCAATACAGGGCTCCGTTTACTCCCATTGTAATGAGAGGGGTCATGATGAAGTTTTAGGTCTCCAAGTGTCAATATCAACTTGAGTCTTATATCCAATAATCCTCAAAATGTTTGGATAAGTCCCCTTTCCACTTTACAAGTTACCAAAGTAAATGACCATCTAGAAGAGTCACTACCAGTATACTTGCTGTGAGACCAAAGGCCTTCCTCATGGGGACCTGATAGGGACAAGTCAGTGGGCTTCTGTCCATGGCTGACTCAGATCTGGAAACTGGGTAAAGGAAGAAAATTTTTAGAGGGGTAGTTGCCCTTGGTCTTCTAATTTATTTGGATTATGTTGACTGAGCAGGACCCTTGTTTGCTGCTCACAATTTTTTCTGTGTCAGTTGTCTCCTCAACTCTATGTGATTGGCTGCTATTCCAGCCTAGATGTTCATCATGATCACTGCTCTTACAGTTATGCATTGCTTCTCTGCCCTCTCTTATTCTGGAGTTTTACCATTCCCTTGCTATTAGTGCGGTTTTTACCTCAGCCAAAGTCTATACTGAACTTTTTAGAGAAGCTAGTTGTTACGGTCTGTGTCTAGATGTCCCACCAAAGCCTCATGTACTTACAGGTAGGAATTTTCAGAGGGGGCTAAATCTAGGGTGTTTAGTACTGGATAAGTCCACTAATTGATTTAGCATAGTTCTGGGTATAGAAAATGGGAAGGCCCATCTTTGAGTGGGTAGCACCACCCAAAAGGCTTGTACCCTGGATGAGATAAAAGTCAGAAGGCTCACTGCTTGCTGCTTCCTTCCTGCTGTACCGTGGACTGTTCCTCCTCTGCTCTGCTCCTGTCATACCACCCTCTCTTGGAATCAGCTGACTATGGACTGAAGCCTACAAACTGTGAACTAACATAAACCTTTCATCTTTTAACTTGTGGGTGTTGAATATTTTGTTGTAGAAGTGAAAAATTAACCAAGAATACTAGTACACCTCCACCAGCCTGTTTTCTATTGCCTTATAAATGATATGTCCTCTAGGGCTCAGTACACAGAATACAGTCGTCTGTCTTTCATAGTATATCCACTCTAACATGCCCATTTTCTTGGGCATTTTAAATCTTACTTTCTACACCTGACAGAGCAATCCAGATATTTCTTCCTAACTTGAGATGGGCTATTATTTTTTCCATGCTCCAGGAGCTATCCTATTAGTGTGCTCAGATTTCCAGAGTGTTGTAGCATATGACATTTAATATCTTAGGAGAGTATGGCTCTATCCACAAGTTCTCCTTTATCCAGATTTATGTCTATGTTGCCCCTTGATCTAGCACACTTAGAATCAGTCACATGTGTACTCTTCTAGCTCCTGCCAGGACACACTGGCTGTGTCCTGAAGTGTGTTCAGGGTATTGTTCCCTTCTATCTTCAGGAGGTAGCACATCCCCAGTGGAGATATACTGGGACCTAACCCTAGTTATTACCCTGGTAACCAGGAGGGGAGGTAAAGGCAGATCCTGAGGGAAGGGCACATTTTCATGCAGGAGAGAGGGTTGTGAATTATCCCTGAAGAAGGTGGAGAGCTGCTGGTCTCTGTTCAAAGGGAACATGCCATTCCTGAAGGGTCAAAAGCTTCAGGGTAATCTGGAAATTTAAGATTTCCAAGAGTATCAGTTAGATATCCCTATCCCATATCTCAGAGTTCCATTCTTTCCCAAAAAGAACCTTGATCTTACTATGGGAGTCTTGCCTTGGATGGGAGTTCAATCTTTTTTGGAGCTTCTTTCATAACTAAGTTCTTATTCTAGTCTTGAGCTTTCATCATCTCTCTACTGTGGGAGGGGAAGACTTCTGGCTTTCATTCTTGGTTTTCTGATTGCTGATTAATCATTCTAAGTCTTATGTTAGTTACTCTTTTCCAGGATGTCAAGTGAGTTCAGCACTCATCATTCAAATCTAAACCCTTAGCATTACTATTTCTTCCAGAAATTTCAACTGCTTTGTTTTAACCATTTTCCCATTTGTGGGACAAAGCATTTGACACTCACAATTGAAAAGAAGAAAAGTTTATTTTGGTTCATGGTTTCAGTTTATGGTTAATGCACTCCAAGGCAGAAACAGAATGATAGAGGAAAAGGTGTTCAACCTATGGTAGCCAAGAAGCAGAGAGAGAAGGAAATAACGAGGGACAAGAATATATCCATCCAGGTCACAACCTCACTGACCCACCTCCCACCATGTCCCACCTCCTAAAAGCATATTTAACTACTGAACTCACTAATGGATGAATCTATTGATGAATGTAGTACCCTCATAATCCAAACGCGTGAGAACTGTGGAGGACATTCTAGATACAAACTGCAATATGCCAGATACATCATGCCAACTAATATAGTCTCTTCCATTAGAATATCAGCTCTATTCACTCTCCTGTGCCACGGATTTTCAGTGATACATCTACCATCAATGGCAGGGTCTCCATTGCCAGCTGGTTGATAGGTGGTCAAATCCTAAATCTCATGTGAGGATCCACTTTTTTGAATTATTCCTGACACCAACTGTGACAGGCTGGGTTTCTCAGGAGAGATTCTGAGATGAATAGTCAAGGCTTGTCTCAGGACATATTCTTGAGGTTAATGCCATAGAAGGGAGGAGAAGGAAGTAGGCTTTGCAATGATGCAGTCCTGCCATTGGGTTCAGCAGACCTCATAGAGAGCCCAGTCAGTGTGAAGGATGACCTGCTGATTGTCACCACTTGGGAGAAGAGGGAAAGTCTTTATACCCCTGCTTTTTTAATTATGGAAAATAGGCTGCTCACGGACAGAAATATGATTCTTCAGTGTGGGCAGTTTCCAAAAAGGATTGATGGCTGAGGGATGTTTTCTGGCAACAGCTGAGGCAATAACTTCTTCATCCCTGGAGGGGGATGTGGGCGGTGCACTGAGGCATCCACCACACTCTCATATCCTACTAAAGCCAGTGCCAGGGCCAGCTCTGCCAATCTTGAGATGAAGGACAATGTGCTTCTCATAGAGAAACATTATAAATTACGATAAGTCATGGGGCAACAGGTGAAGAGATAAGGACAGGACAGCTGTGTGGAAAGCCAGAAAACAACAGAGCAATGCTTTCAAATGCTGGGAGAAAATGCTTTTGATTGTAGGATTTCTACCAACAAAACTGTCAGTCAAATATGAGAATAGAATAAGCTGTTCAGCCAGGGACCAGCTATGCTTCAGCAATACAAGAAAGAGAAAGACACAGAATTGCAAATGATAGAAATGCCAAGGTAGCAAATTAAAAGTATCTACATGGGAGAGAAAAGATGCATAAGTGAGTAGCTGAGGAGGAGGTGAACGAAAGTGAAGTTTTCATTTTCCTTGTTAGAAAACACATAGATGAGCCTGAAACAGAAAAATAAAGGTAGAAGTAGATAGGTGTTACTTGGTTATAAATACCAAGTAGATAAAGAATGGGGACCTCTGAGATGGAAATGCTGTTAGGAACATGCTCGAGGTAATGAGAGGAATATTAATTTTGTAATGGCCTGGGAGATTTCATCGGTTTTTGTTTTGTTTTGGTTTGGTTTTTTACAGCACTGAAAATCAAATTCAGGGCTACTTTGCCTCTGAATTTTACCCTTAACCTTTTTTATTTTGAGACAAGTTCTGGCTGTCCAGATGGGCCTTGAACTCTTGATTCTCTTGTGTCTGCCTTCTGAGTGAGGGAAGCTTGTGACACCAAGCCCAGTGGATTTCTTGATTCTTTAAAACAAGCAGAGGTATGACTGTTATAAAATAGCAGCTTATCAGGGGAAAAAAAAGCATTTCAAATTCAAAAAAAAAAAAAAGAAAGAAAAGAAAAAGAAGGAGTACTATGTCCCAAGTCACTTTATGGTTCTAGCATAGTCATCAATATCAAAACCTAACAAAGACAAAAGGAAGAAGGGAAATGATGCTGGTTTTACACACAATCATAGTAGCAGGAGGAGAAAACATGGCTGAATAGAGGAGGAGAAACACTGGAGCTACTCAGAGAAAATCAGCTATAAACACAGATTTTTACTTCTATTTTTGTTCTGTTCTGTTCACTGTCTTTTCCTCTTTCTTCAACCGTATTTCTTGATTTTATGATAGCTTTAAGAGAGTGAACATTGTCTCATCTTTCTGGTTTGCTCTGATATTCTTTTGCTTTCTCCTTCATTCTTTTTCTCCAGTTCTCTGCTCCAGTTTCTCAAAGCTTAGGTGATTATCCTTTCTCCTGCAGCCTTGCTTCTATCTCTTGAAGAGACAGAATATATCTCTTCATTTATCTGTTTGTTTTTTTCCCTATTCTTCTTAATCCCTCCCCTACCAGATTAAAAAAAACTCTACTAAGGGAAATTCATTGCACACAAGTTCCTGTTTATGTTGGATTTGTTATATAACTGGATCTTGCTCCTAGGGTTAAAGATAACAAATTAATAGTTATTACCATTTGTCTAGGCTGTGTTTCATTCTATTGTTATTGTTAATGGTAGTACTTTAGCCAGGATGTCACACTTTTTGTACTCAATTGTTCTTCCTTATATGACAACACTGTGATTGCCTAGGGAAATAATCATTACCTTAGTCCAGTACTACAGGACTGGGTTCTGAGCCGAATAACAACTTCTCATCCCTACTAAATTGAGAAGATATGATCTTGGAACAGACATGAAGACCAAGAACAACCTACCTAGAAGACATTTCTGATGAATAGACATTTCCTCTATACTACTGATAAAACTACCTACCATAAGAAATTTACAAGCGTCAACACAGAAAAAAAATTTAAAAATATAAAATGATAAGACAGAAGAAAAATGCAATTGCAGATCTCTAGCCACACAGGACAACTCCAGGGGGCAATGATACAGAGGAAATTGGAATTTTGTGAAATAATAGCAAAGTTTAAAAAATAATAACATGAATGAGGCTATAGAGAAAGTCACATTAGAAATAATCTCTCAGGTAAAAAAAGAAATGACTAAAATGAAGGGCTTGCTCAGTGAATCTTGAGTAGACACAGCTTAAAAAATAGAGGAGCTTAGGAAATTGATGGAATCCATGAAACAGACTCAGCTATAAAAGAGATTAAAAATTCTATTGAAACTATATGCAACTGATTGAACCAAGGTGAAGATACTTTAGAAAGAGATAGTGAAGAACACAATTCCAAGAATATCAATAGAAAGAAGTCATCAGGTAGGACAAACAATTAAACAGAGGGAAAAGAGAGGGAAACAACAGAAGGGAAATAATATAACAATAAGCCAATACATATCAGTTTTAACCATCAATGTAAATAGTCTCAATTCAACAATCAAAAGCAACAGACTGACAGATGGATCAAGAAACTAGATCCAACAATATGCTACATCCAAGAAACCCATCTAACCCAAAAGGAAACTCATAGACTGAAAGTCAAAGGATGGAAAATAATACTTCATGCAACAGGAAACTAGAAAAAGCAGGGGTAGCATTCTATTTGTGGACAATGTGAATTTCAAGCCAAATCTGATCAAAAGAGACAAAAAAAGTCACAACATACTTGATAGGGGAAGACCCCAAGAGAAAAAGATAACAATCATAAATATATATGCACCAAATACTGGTACACTCAGCTATAGAAAACAAATATTAATGGACATGAAAAATCAAATAAGCACTAACATGATTTCATTTGTGGGAATCTTAATACTCCACTGTCAGAAATAAATGTACTAGACAAAAAAATCAACGAAGAAACATCAAACATGTGAACAAATGGACTTAGTAGATGTCTAAAGAGTGTTCCACCCCACACAACAGACTACATACTAGTCCAGAGAACAAGCTTAAGTAAATGCAAAGGAATTGAAATTATCCCATGAATATTAGCAGACCACAGTGCAATGAAATTGGAAGTCGGTGTCAAAAGAAACCATAAAAACTCCATACACTCATGGAAAGTAAATAACACCCTACTGAGCACCCACTGAGTCACAGATGAAGTCAAAGAAAAAGAATATCAACAATTAAATGATAATGCCAATACAGGATGCTGGAGCTTATGTGACAAAATGAAAGCCATCCTAAGAGGGGAATTTATAGTGATGAGTTCTCAAATCAAGAACACAGAATGAACTCAAATGAACAACCTAATGTTGAAACTCAAACTTCTAGAAAAAGAAGAACTAATCATGCCCAAAGCCTATATGAGGGAGGAAATTATAAAGATCAGAGCAGAAATAAATGCAATTGAGACTAAGGAAACAATACAAAGAACCAATGAATGGAAGAGTGCCATGACCTATGAGGCTCTTGAGGTTCTTGGGGTAAAGGACCACAAGAAAAAATAAAGAAAAGGCAATGCTAGGATCAGTTGGAGCCCTTACCCTTCTGATGGGAGGAAAGGAACTGGCCCCTCACTGTTGGGGCATTTATTTATACCTTTTAGCAACTTAATATCACATGACACCCTGTTGTCCTAGCAACCCACTGTTCAGATTGTCTTGGGGCTAGGTGAAGTGACTTCTTCAAATGGCTTGCCCCAGACACTCTTTGTTCTTGGGTGCATCATAATCCAGCCTTGGATGCGTGGTCAATTTCCAATTTCGACAGCTCCCAGAAGAAGAGTTGGTTCTTTGAAAGATTAAGAAAAGCTGATAAACCCTTAGCCAACCTTATAAAAAAAAAAGAAATCCTAAATCCATTCAATTAGGATTATAAGGGGTAAAATCACAATGGATCCTGTGAAAATCCAGAAGATCAATACCTACTTTGAGAAACTTTATCATAAGATGGGAAATGCAGAAGAAATGGATATATTCCTGGATGCACATGAATTACCAAAGCTGACTCAAGAAAATATAAAAATTCTAAACAACCCAGTATCAGTCAGTGAAACTGAAGAAGTAATTTTTAAAAATTACCAACAAAGAAAAGCACAGTTCTTGATGGATTCAATGAGAAATTTAGAGCTGAATTCAACAAGAAATTTAGAGATGATCTAATGCTATAACACCTGAAACTCTTCAATGGTATTAAAAGGGAGGTAATTCACTCAAAGTCATTTGGGTTTGCAAGTATTACTTTGATAGCAAAACCAGAGAAAGACCCAACCAAAAAGAGAACTATAGCCACTCTCCTTAAACATATGCAAAAATCCTCAATAAGATACTGACAAACAGAATACAGCAAATCATCAAGAAGATTATACAGCATTACCAAGTAGGATTTATCCCAGGGATGTAGGGGTGCCTCAATCTATGCAAATCAATAAATGTAGTACACCATATCAGAGCCAAAGAAAAAAATCATGTGGTCATTTCAATAGATGTAGAAAAAGAATTTGACAAAATCTAAAATCCATTTATGATAAAATTCCTATAGAAAATTGGATTAGATGGTCTTTATCTCAATCTGATAAAAGCCCTGTATAGCAAGCAAACAGTCAACATCATACTAAATGGACAAAAACTGAAAGCTTTCACTCTAAACTCAGGTACAAGACAAGGATGTCCACTATCACCATTCCTATTCAGTATAGTCCTGGAAACATTAACCAGGTCTATTAGATAAGAGAAAGAAATAAAAGGAATAGGAAAGGAAGAAGTTAAATTATTATTTGCTGATGACACGATACTCTAGATAGAAGAGCCAAAAAACTCCACCAAGTGACTTCTAGATTTAATAACCAAGTTTAGTTGCATAGCTGGATACAAAGTCAATATTCAAACATCAATACCAAATCCACTGAGAGAAATTAGAGAAACACCTTTCACAATAGCATTCAAAAAAAAAAGAATGAAATACTTAGGAATCAATCTAACAAAGGAAGTATACGCCATTTTCAATGAAAAATATAGCACTCTGAAAACGGAGGTCTAAGAGGATATGAAGAAATGGAAAGATGTCCCTGGATTTTGGATAGGCAGGACCAACATAATGAATATGGCCATACTCCCAAAATTGTTACACAGATTTAATGCAATCCTAATCAAAATACCATTAGCATATTGCACAAAACCAGAAAAAACTTTCCTAAAATTCATTCGGAACCAGAAGAGACCTAAAAATAGCAAAACCAATTCTGGGCAACAAAGACAGGGAAGTGGTATCACATTGCCTGACTTGAAATTATATGGATATAATGCAGAGCTACTATGATGCACAGCATGATACTGGCAGGAAAACAAAGATTAAAAAAGAATGTATTAAAAGATGCAGAAATGACTCTGAACACGCCCAGCCACTTTATCTTTGACAAAGGAGCCAAATACCCTTCAATGGGAGAGGTGCTGGGAAAACTGTTTCTCCACATGCTGAAGACTAAAACCAGACCCATGTCTCTCACCACGCACTAAACTAATAAACATGGATTCAAGATCTAAATATCAAAAGAGAAACACTAAGTCTACAAGAAGAGATAACAGGCAGAACTCTTAATGACATAGATGTGGGCAAAAACTTTATGGACAAAAGCCTGGTCACACAGGATATGTAAGATAGTTTAATATTGGAAAATAAATGTAATTCACCACATTAAACATAAAAATCATATAATTATATCAATAAATGAAAACAACTTGAAAAATTATTATGAATATGTATTATTATTATTAAACAAATGTTCAGCAATCTTGGAATAAGAGAATACCTTTAATCTTAAAAAGACTAGTTATGGTGCTCGCTTCGGCAGCACATATACTAAAATTGGAACGATACAGAGATTAGCATGGCCCCTGCGCAAGGATGACAGGCACATTTGTGAAGCGTCCCATATTTTTTCTTTTTTCTTTTAGAATTCTGTATTGTTGCTACCCCTTTTTCTTTTGCTTTTTTTTCTCTTTAAATAAAATTTTTAAAAATGCATAATTGCTATTGTAAAAAAAAGAGAGGAAATAGGAAGTGCTATAAAAGATATAACTGCATGAATATTTAAGTGTGTAGCATTGATAAGCATACTTCCAAGCTTTTGCTGGATTGTTGAACAGATCTGTTTGCAGTCTCACTGTTTGAATGTCCACTTTGTGTGCTTTAATTTTTTAACTTGAACAACTATTTCTAAAAGGACAATATGTAATTTATCAACTAGTGATCTCTTATTGTTTATCTTTTTTTTTGAAATTTGGTAATATTTCTACCCTTTTTCTGTTTTTTTTTCTCTTTAAATAAAAAAAAGACTAGTTATGGAAAACCTATGGCAAACATGCTTAATGGTGAAATATGGAAATCTTTACCTTGGACTCATGAAAAAATAAGGATGTCTGTTATCACTACCTCTAGTCAATTTTGTAATGAAAATTCTAACCAAAATAGAAATAAAAAGGAAAATAGATTTAGGAAATACAATTAGATTATATAATTGTCATGAAAGAAAATTTACAGTAATATACTACTGATTATGATGCCACTAGCAGTTAAAGATTTCCTGTTGTTCTATACTTGTTTTGTTTTTGTTTTTTTTTTATTGAGATAGAATCCTGACATGAAGCCTAGGCTGACCTCAAACTCTTGATCCTCCTGCCTCAGCCTCCTGAGTGCTGGCATTATAGGCAAGTGACATCATACCCAGATCTACATTCTTACCACACTTGGCAGTGTTCAACTTTTACACAGTAGCCCAGTGATGGCAATCTTTTAGTCCCAATGCCCAAACTGCAACCTAAAACTCACTTCTTTATCTAAAAGTGCCAACACTGCAATTAAACTTGAATATTGAGGTTTTAGTTTAGAAAAAAATCAACTAACACATTAGCAACTTTTGTCATAAAAGAACAACAAAATAACAGAGCTTTCAAGGGCCCAGATGGTTTTTTAATGAAAGGTAAAAGTTTGCATTTGGCCTACTTTTGCACAATTCTTGTGATCTGTGCTATTGCAGGCATGATAATTTGCCAAAGCTTGCCCGGGGCACCATGGCTTGTGTGCATACAGAGAGGACTCTGTGAGTCTGTTGGGGCACATGTGCCACTGTATTAGCCCACCTGGTGAGCATGTAATAGTATCTCTTTGGAGATATAATTTACGTTTTTCTGATTATTGATATGTTCTTGCCGACTTGAACCACAGTGGTACAAGCACGATGGTCCTGTTGAGTGGCCTGCACCATCCAATGGGATTGGCCCACACTGCCCAACAAGACAATCATGCTTGTGCCACTGATTGGTCATAATTGCCCAGTATAGAGACATGAATGTATTAATGAGGTTGAGTACTTTTTAATTTACATTTCTGAATTTGTAAAGTGGCCTGTTTAAATCTTTTACATATTTTATCATTGAGTTCCCAGTGTTTTTGTTGTTGTTTTACTAATTTGCTGGAGTTGTTTATATGCTCTAACTACTAGTTCTCTGTAGTTAGATTTTAATATAACTAAATTCGGCAATGTTTCCTTTATGACTTGCATACCTTTTTCTATTAAGAAATCCTGTCTTACCTTTAGTCATAAAGATGTTT
Organism: Hydrochoerus hydrochaeris; assembly: GCA_004027455.1. Taxonomy (NCBI): domain Eukaryota; kingdom Metazoa; phylum Chordata; class Mammalia; order Rodentia; family Hydrochaeridae; genus Hydrochoerus; species Hydrochoerus hydrochaeris. The sequence continues at coordinate 44,141 of PVLA01004793.1, forward strand.
TTCTATTTATCTTCTAATTTTTTGTTATCTTATTTAAACTCTGTAATTGTAATGTATCACGTAAGGTTAGAGGCCATGTTTCAATTTTCTCACATGAATAGGTAAAATGCAAATTAAAACTCCAATGAGATACTACAATATATTCACCATATGGGAAAATATATAAAAATATAACACTGCTAAATGTTACAAGGATTAGGGGTAAGCTAGGTGTGGTGGCACATGCTTAGAATCTGCATTCAGGAAATTGATGTCACAGGAGGATGTCTGTGAGTTCAAGGTCAATCTTGGCTACATAACCAAACTCAAGTCCAACCTACATTACATAGTGAGACCCTGTCTCAAAAAAAAAAAAAAAAAAAGAAGAAGAAGAGAAAAAAGAAAAAAGAAAAGAATGTAGGGGTACAGGAAAGAAGTCGCACACACTGTATAACGCTGTGGAATACAATATTAATTACCTAATAAGGGTGAAGAAATGCAAACACTCTTTAGCAATTCCAACCATATGTTAGATACTGCGTATACTCATGCAATTTGTATCAGTAAACATGCATAAGAATGTTCTAAGCACTGTTTGTACAAATAGTAGCCTCAAACTTTGAACCACTCAAATGCTCCTCATATGCAGGATGAGGTAATAAAGCCACACAGTAGAGGGCGTTTTACAACTGCTTTTAAAAAAATTATCTCTAAAAGGTTGCTGAGTGGGTGTGTCCAACAGTATAAGAAGAAATGGCAAAAGTAAAATTAAAAAAAAAATCAAGTTTTTAGCACCAGGAAACTCAGCAAAAACAAAACGGGAGGCAGAAAACCAATGAATTTGGTTTCACGAGTTATTACTGAAAGGCAATAAAACTTCAGTGTCTTCCTGACCTGCCTGCATTTATGAGCTGCAAATCAGTATTAGCTCACTTGTTGCACAAACTAATTTTTCGTGGAGGTTGTGTTCTCTTCACTTCCACATTTTCCGAATTCATAAGTCAGTGCCTGCGGCTCTGTGGAGACTCACCCAGCCTGGGTGTCAGCTTACAGGAGCCTTGGGGGAACAGCCCGTCCGAGGCCCACCCACCGCCTTTCCAGCCCTCTTCCCGGGAGCAGCCTCCCCGCGGGAGACGCGCTCTCCAGGGCAGAGGAGGCCGGAGCAGCGGGCGCCCCGAACCTGCGCTGCGGGGACTTGCTGCGGTCAGCTACAGCCATGCTCCGAGTGATTGTGGAATCCGCCAGTAACATCCCTAAAACGAAATTTGGAAAACCGGATCCTATCGTTTCTGTTATTTTTAAGGGTAAGGAAAAGTTTTCTCTTTTTCGCTGAAATCCTGTTTTGGAGTGTTAGTTGCTTGGATCAGGCTCACTGATCCAGCCGAGCCTGTCCAGCTTCTCTGGTTACCTGGGCCAGGTCAGGGGACAGGACCGATTGCCGCGGAAGGCGCTTCCCGGTCCCCGGACCTTTGGGGCCCGTTGAAAGACCTTGATGGCTCAGCTTTAACACGGGCTGTTGGTGGTTAAAGGAAAACATGTACTCACTAATCTCTTCAAGTTTAGGTAGCAGGAAGGTTTGTGTTGGCTCAAAGTGAGTGCCTGGATAATCTTGTTTGTATTTTAAAATTTTCTCTACCTGTGAGAAATGAGTAAAAGAGCAATTAAAGTGCTTGAGGCACCAATACTCTCTATTAAAACACTATTGCTCCATGGAAATGGGCTTTTACTGTCCCTGGGTTGTGGTAGGAAATTAGTATCCTGAATAAGTTTTGTTTTCCAGTTACTCTGTGCTTTTATTTCATTTCAGTATATCTCAGCTTTCTCCTGTAAAGAGAGGAAGGTTTAGACTTTAATTGGTCTTTAAAAACCCTTTGTAACTCCAAGCAGTGACTTTTTATGAGGTCTGACTCTGTTTGCTTGGCAGACAGTGCGGAGGAGGTTGGTGAACCCCGCCGGGCCGCTAAGGTTTTGGTTTTGGCCCACGTGGTGCAAACATAGGTTTGGGGTCTGTGTCCTCTTTTCTGCTTGTCCGTGCTGACTGGCAAGTCTGCCAGCTCGCTCTTGGGCAGGGAGCAGGGATGAGAGGGTGGCAGAGAGAGTGGGAACCTCTGTAGGCACATTTCCTGGCCACGCCTTGGCACATTTTTCTTTTCTTCCAGGAACCTGGCTACCTCTGCCTTTCCATTTCTAGATAATCTATCCCTTTCTCCCTTCTCATTTTCATTTTTCCTCCCTATTTTTCCTCTCAAACCTCTCTTTCTTAAGGTGAGCAAGAAAATGAAAGAAATGAATTCCAAAGCTGTCAAATGGTTGCTTGGTTTTTAAAAAGAGGGAGCTAGAGGTTAAGATGTGTGTTTATAAAGGATGATGTGGTTTAGGAATCTGGTGAGTGAATATCTGGTGGTCATATTGCTCCAGAGTTCATTTGCACGTATTAGTTTTCTTTGAATCTTTTTGTCCTTCAAGAAGTTGCACAACAGAGGCATAACATGAAGTGCTTACATCCTTCGCATTGTCATGTAAAGACAAGTAAAAAACGTACAGGTTCATTCTGCTGATGTTGCTGCTTGAAGCAGGTCATATATATTACAAGTGGACTGGAGTTATGCTATTGAAATGTGATTTATCTGGGCCTCTAAACATTGATTGAAAATTTCAAGTCATTGCAAAATATATCTAAATCTATAGAGAAAATGCTTAATAGAAACTGGAAAAATCAATTAAATCGACAAACACAATCTAGCCAACCAATTATACTTACTAGGCTATTTGACTTTAGTCTCTTTCTGATCTCCTTTGGTTTCCAAAGTTGGTGAAGTCATTCATCCATCCATCCAACAAGCAGCCTCCCACAAGAAAGAACATCGAATTTGGTTTAGGAATATCTGGACTCTAGCTGATATTAGCTAAATATCCAACGACCTTGACTAACCCAGTTTTAACCACTTGGGTCTCATAGTCTCAGCTATGGAATATGGAAGACTGATTGCTTTTTGTGCTATGTGATTTTATAATTTTCTAGTTCTATGTATGTATATCTGCTGACATCCAGATAGAGAAGGCAAAGCCTTACATACCAGAGGGGATTATAGTAATGAGTATGGCGTTTTTCTTGCTTGCAATCTTTTACAGTGACTTAAAACACTGGTGATAGCAGGTCCTTTCCAGTCATGTGCCCAGTTTTGAGCACCATGTAATGTTAAGTAACAGTAAGTTTTGGTAGAACCCAGGTCCTTGTGCCACGTTAACGATCATCGGGGGAACATGGAGCAAAACCACTGGTACTTCTGGTGTGGAGTGGGATAATGTGTGGTTTGGAAGGAGTAAAAGCCCTCCCAGAAGATCAAGGTACTACCACAGAAGGTCTCTGAGTTGACTGCAGTGTGTCAGCGTTTTGCCCCTTAATGTGTAAAACAGTGAGGTCAGAGCAGTAAGCAGCTCTTCTCACTGTCCAGTAGCAGGAAACCGGGCCAAGCGCAGGGTGCGGGAATGTGATGCGTATGTGGACACTGTGGGGCTGGATTAGTTAGCTTTCTGTTACTGTTAACAGCTGCAGGGGAGACCCAGCTTATCACAAGCAAAGGTTTATTTTTGGCTTACAGTCTTAGACATTCAGTCTGTCAGACTTGCTGCTTTTTAGCCCCAGTGGGAAGTAGGGGTGGCAGAGCACATGGCAGAGCAAACTTGCTTACATCATGGTCACGAAGAAACAGGATGTGTCAGGGCCTCGTAATCCCTTTCCAGGACACCTCAAGTGATTCAAAGCCTCCCACCAGACTCCGTCTCTGAAAGTTTCCATCACCTCCTGGTAGAGCCACACTGGACCTCACAGCTGTGCCTGGGAGACACTTCCCCAGTCCGCAGTGGCAGCCCTGCCTGACGGTGGCTGCCCTGGAGGGGGATGTGCTACCTCCACACCCCTCCCCAGGCTGTCAGTGATCCCAGGACCTGGCACGATTGGGGGTTACGGTGCAACTTAGCAGTGCGGGGGTAGATTGTAGAAGCCACAAAGCTTCATGTAAGTTTTCCTTGGAGTATGTGCGGCTGTGTGAACCAGCTCTGAATCTCAAGGCCAGGGGCCTATGAGTCAGAGATAACCAGCCTCCTTGAGTTCCACAGGCAGCCATGCTGTAAAACCGAGTCCAGCAGCATTTAAATCACACAGACCTCTGAGACATCTCTCAGCGCTACGGTGTTATAACAAAACATAACCACTTTTTAAATTTAAAATTGTAAGTAATATAATATTTAAAAATAAGAAAATAATGCATGTAAAATTTAAACAATCTACAAGGAATTATACAACTAAAAATCTAAAACATCCCACCCCACTGTCCTACTCGGTCTCACTCTCTTATTACCTACATATTCACCTCTTTCAACACTTTGATTTAAATTTTTCCCATTCTTTTGCTATAGACCTGCAAATCGTTCTATTCAGTGCCAACAATGCCACAGTAGGTGCCCCTTAGTGTATATCTTTGTGAATATGTGCATTTCTGACGGGCTGGTTCTGCTAGTGTGTGTGTATCTGTGTGCGTGTGTGCACGCACACGTGCGTGTGTGTGTCTGTGTGTGTGTCTGTGTGTGTGTCTGTGTGTGTGTCTGTGTGTGTCTGTGCATGTGTGTGTGTGTGTGTCTCTGTGCATGTGTGTTTGAGACAGTGTTTCACTATATAGTTCAGTTGGCCTAGAACTCACTATGACCCTCATGCCTCAGCCTCTTGAGTGCTGGGATTCCAGGTGAGTGCCACCATGCCCAGTTTGCTTTATTGCTTTTGTATTAGATCTCTTGAAAGGGCTAAGTTCTTTTATACTTTCATATTGTGCCTTTACAATGTGACAACATTACACTCGTACAAAACACCAATTCCAGCGGGGCACAGCTGTTGCCACTGTAGCAGTTTTCTCCTTCTCATTACAGACATCCATTCTATCTGCCAAAATTCACTGTCAATTTCTGCGTCATGCAGAACTTTTCTTTTTTGTTTGTTTTTGATGCTTTAATTTTTTTTTTTTTTTGTACAGCAGATCAAACTCACGATCTAGTGCTTGCAAGGCAGGCGCTTATGCCACTGAGCTAAATCCCCAGCCCTTTAATATTCTTTTTATATACTTTTTATTAGTACATGTTTGCAATGACTATAGATACATTGATCATGGGAAGTTGGTAGTCAATTTATAATACAATTTATATGGCAGCCCGAGCTAGGAAAATACCCTGGTAAAGGATGAACACCTAATGATGTACTTGCTTTTGACCTTTTTAACCATTGCATTCATTCTATGCTTAACCCTTTTTAACCTTTCTATGGAAATTTTATTTATTTGTTTGCAGATCTTTTCGTGGAATGCTCACTGCCATAGTTGAGATAGCTCTTACTGTTCTGGATCTTACTCTCATCTGGGCAGGGGGAGGGAGTGCAAGCCTCTGTACTGCTAGGGTTCCTTCCCACGGGGCATAACAAGCTTTGCAGGCTTTGCATAACTATGTCACCTCCCTGAGAATTTTTCTTCTTTTAAATAATGATGCCAGAGTAGCTTATTTGAGAGGCAGTAAATCTGTGGATATGCCCCAAAGCTGTCCTTTATGCAGTAGAAACTTGCTTAGTCTTAGCAAGAATAGCTTTACTACTTGGAGTTTTTTTTGGGGGGAGGGACATTAATGCTGAGAATATTATATGTATATGCATATATATTTAATTGCAAGTTGGGTTTTTAATTTTTAAATGATAATTAGTAATTGTATATATTTATGGCTACAGTGTGACATTTCAATACATATATGTAATGATCAAATTAGAGTCATTGGTATATCTATCACTTCAGACATTTTTTTCTTTGTTAGGAACATTCAAAATTTCAAGAACGTTTTTGAAAAGATTCAAGCTTGTGGGCCAGAGAGTTAGCTCAGTGGCATAAGCACCTGCCTGGCAAGTGCAAAGTTATGAGTTCGATCCCTAGTACCAAAAAAAAAAAAAAAAAGATTCAAGCTTGTGTATCTGATTTACATTATGGTCTCAAGGTGCATCAATTTTCCTAAAATAACTCAAGTTTATCCTTTCAGTGGCAGAGTAGTAATAGTCCCTTATGTGTAAATACCATTTTTTCTTTATCCATCTGTCGATGGACATATAGGCTGCTTCCAATATTTAGTAATTATGAATTGTGCTGCTATAAACATGGCCATGCATGTTTCACTGTAATATAATGTCTTTGATTTTTTCAAGAAGATACCTAGAAATGGAATTTCTATTTAGCTTTTTTGAGGAATCTCTGTACTGATTTCCATAGTGGTTTAACTAGCTTTCATTCTCAGAGTTTTGCTTATATGAGAACCCCCCAAAAAAGCCAACCAACCAACCAACAAGCAAAAAGAAACCCGAAGTATAAATAAATAGCAAAATAAAAGATGGATAATAGGAGGTAGGGAGATAGGTCTTTTTCAAAGGGGAGGGAATCAAGAGATGGAGGGAGGGAGAACGGGAGATGTAAAAGGGAATTAAGATGTATTCTGTACATGCACCAACGCCACACAAGTAATGTGAACATTATATACTGCAAACAGGCACTGAAAAAAGCCCAACAGGATCAAGAGATTGATGAAGAGGGGAGAGAGAGAAAAAGGAAAGGAGATTAATATGTATTGTATTCCTGTACCAACTCTCCCCAAAGAATGTAAATTTATGTACTACAAGCACATACTAATAAAGAAAATAATCTGAAAAAAAAAAGATTCATTCATATAAACACAAAAGCTCTGTGATCCCACTACAGAATGATGCAGTGGGACGGAGAAGTTCTCCTGGATCTCACTTCCTATGGGCTGTGAAGCCACCATGTGGTCTGCCCACACATAAACTGGACTCACCCAGGTACACCCTCAGACTAGTCCAGAAACGTCTTGCCAGCTCAGATGATAGTCGTGCCTTGTGGGTATTGTGTTGACCAAACTCAGAAAGGCAAAAGTGTTTAATCTACTGAGTCATTTCTATGACTTCCTGGAGAACAAGGCCTGGAATTGCTGGAGGACAATGGCCCCACCCTGTCAAAGCAGAGGGACTCACATAGGTACACTCCCCAAAAGCACATTCTGTGGCTGTCAGGCGTTTATAAAAGCCACAGATGCCTTTCAGAAATTAATTAGTGTGCCTTGTTTTCCCTTTCTCCTTCCACAACTTCTCTTATCTGCATGCCATCAGCCAGGGGTTTGGAGCATTTTTTTGGTTTCAGTTTCTTTTTCAGATTATTGGTGAATTTCTCCATCTCCCTAGGATTTGACCCTGCCAAGAAAACACCATATTTTTCTGTCTTGTGCAACATCTGATGCATCACTGAAAGGGAACATACATTTCCAGTGTGGACCATGCAGAGATTAGAGACAGTAAAACCATTGATTCTTAGTCCTGAGAGGACCATGGGAAATTAGCTAACCTCCCTTTGTTTAGGCAGAATTATACTTAATATTCTTGGAGGTGCTTACTGCATGAGACTTGATAAGGAGCCACGTCATGCATTTCTGACCTTTGCTATGCAGGAGCAAACTGGTGTCTGAGGCTGTTTGCATTCTTGTTCATGGCAAGAACAATGCAAAGTTACCGACCTGTTTTTGTGTGGAAATTCACACGTGAGGTTCCAGGATCTGTGCTACTTAGAAGGCTGTGGTGTGGCAACAGTCACCTTTCTCACTGTGTGCTTGCTGTTGAGCAGCTGTTCCGGTGAACAGAGGTGCACTTTGAATGCAGTTTTCATTCAGAAATAGCTGGGGAACGTCTGGTATCTTAAGTCTGGTCAGGTAACTTCCCATTGGTTATTAGGAAGCCCTGGGCTGTGGAGTGTGTGGTACCTGAATGAGAATTCCAATTGCTACCTATTTTTCACTCCCTAATTATTCACAAGCAAATAAAATCTCCCACCTGAGTGTTTTTAGTAATATCTCCTGACTACACATGGAATCCCTGGATTCTTTTCCTCATTTGATAACAGTGACTTTCATAGAGCCCTACAAAGCACCAGACAGCATGTCAAGAACCAAGACTAGAAAAGTACAACACAGTTTGATCTTCTAGGCATAGGACAATGACCAGGTAGAATGCTAGAATGACCACAGACCAGAATAGACATGCAAAAGCTACAGTGTAAGAGTAGGTGGGAGAATGGAAAGGTCTGTGAAAAACGTGTTTGATTTAATCCTAAAGGACGAGGAGAAATTCAACAGAAAGAATGGGAAGAAAGACATTCCAGGTTTTACCTGAGGACAAGGGAGCTATGGGCCTGTCATAAGGTTGGCAGAGGCATGGTCTGGCGTGGCTAGAGACTTCACTTTACTCACAAGCATGTAGGTAGAGCCTAGGTAATGATGAGTATGACAGATTAGTACCAGCCAGGCGACTAGTTAGAAGGTTTGCTAGGGTAGATGGAGCTGACTTCACGACCAGAATCAGAAGGAAGGAACTAATGAAAATACTACAGAATTGGGCTGATTAATTAAATTCTTAAGAAAACCACACTGGGGAGGCTAATTGGGCCAGCCTATGTCACACGCCACTGTGAAAATGAACATCAGACTACTGTCCCTGAGTCAGAGGGCTTGCCCAAGGGTAAGTGCAGGGCTGGGTGGGGTGGCTCTGGAAGAGGTCAGCATGAAGGCATTAACCATCTGAGGTTAAAGGGAAGAAGACCACGTAGGGACAGAAGAAAGACCTAGAAATTGAAAGCGACATTTGAAAACACTTTGCTATTTTCCCAAAGGTCAAACTAATATGTGGGTCTCACTCACACAAGATTCTTCCCTCTACACAAGGGTCTGACCTGGTGGAGAAACGTGTCATGGTTAGGAATTCTTTAATTGCATGGAAAAAAAATACTCATTCAGGCTTGCTTGAGGAAATATTGGGAAAAATTTTTCTAAAACTTGAGAGAAACCTCCCCAAATCCAAACCATGGGCCTCTCAGGAGTCAGAATCATGTCAGGAAGGAGTCACTTGCTTTCTCTCTCCCCCAGGGTCCATGCAGCCTCTGTCCTCCATTGCTCCCTCTACACAGCCGCCATTTCCTCTCTGCACACCGGCTACCTTACTGAGGCCCCTCGCACGGGCTTTGGTCACCACTCGAGGACTAACTGCAAGCTCTACATCTAAGTACTATATCAGTGTCTCCTAATTGACAGTCTTTGAGAAAACATTCCAGCTGGCTCAGTTCGGGTCAGATGTTCACCATAGGTCCAGTCAGCTATGACTAGAAGGCATGGAGGCCCAGAGCAATCAAACTGGGGATACCAGATGTGTTTACTATACAGGCAAAGTTCTGAGGACCTTGAACACAGACTACTAAGCCTGTCTCCTTCCAGCTTGCAGATGAGACCCATTCATTCTCATCTTTAATGTGTCATTTAACCTATTTCTCCACCAAAATCTCCCCGCACCACTTTGCTGTACTAGATATTAAACCCAGGCAGGGCCTTTGCACTGTACAACATTCCCTGTCCTTTTTTTATTTTCTTATTTTGAGACCGTGTCTTGCTAAGTCCCAAACGTGGCGATCTCCTTGCCTCAGCCTTCCAGAGTGTTGGGTCTACAGTGTATGTCAACACTCCTGGCTAAAAACCCCTTTCTTTATAAAACCAACACAGTGTATGGAAGGGTCTGATCTTTGGACTAGGCAGCTTTATCACCAGGAACTTTGAGCAACTATATTCTGAGCCTTTATTTTCTCATCTATAAAATAGGGAGAATAAGATACATCTAATCATGATATTTAAGGACCAATAGTAATAAAACGTCTAAAGCATTTATCATGGTATCTGACACATAATTTTTGTTAGGGCGGATACACGTATATTTTCTCCTTTAGTGGCACCCTCACTGAGGAACATAAAAAATCATTTTTTAAAAAAAATTTATTTTGAAGGTAGTAGAAATACAACAGAACAAGACAGAACAAAGCCAATTGAGACAGTGCAGAGAACTTGGTACAGGACTTCACAGCAGGTTACCAGATAACAGTAATAGGTACCATAGTATGTCCCATTATCTTCACAGTAGCTGTCTAGTTAGTTAGGTATAGCAAAATCAAACCAAAGACAACATTATAAAATCAATCCAAAGAGAATAATGAAAAGAGTAAAGCAATTAATCATAATGAATTGGGCCTGGGTTTTAGCTTGGTGGCATGAGTGCTTGTCTGGCAAGAACGAGGTGGTGAGTTCGATCCCCGGTCCAAAAAAAAAAAAAATCATAATGAATCACAATTGAAAACAACACGTGCTCTCAAAGAGAAAATAGAGGAGCCCCCCCACACATTTGCTATGTTGCATACAATCATCCTGCCAAGGGGTGCTCAGACCTCTGTCCCCAGTTGCTAATGGGGGGTGGGGGTATTTTGGATTCCAAGCCCATGCACCGGTAGGCTCACCGGAAATCCTACTGGGCCTGCTCCTGGCTGACGCCCGAGGAAGGCTCTCACCAAGAGGGCGGGCGAATGGCTTCTCTGTGCAGCCTTCTGGGTTCCAAGAAAATCTGCAGAGACATTTCTGTGGGTGAGTCCAGGCTGAGTTGTACGAAATAAACTGGATGCTTTTTGACTGTGTCTGCACAAGCAGCGTGACCACAGTCCGTGTCTGACTTCTCGGGGAGGGTGCCCTATAACTCCTCAAGAGGCACACAGCAGGTCCTTTATTTTTAACTGTGGTGAAATGCAGTGTATGTTTCATCTTACCCACTTGAGAGCGTACAGTTCCATTGCACCCATCATGTTGTGCACCCATCAAGACCGTCTACCCATGGGACTCTTCCTCCCAGCGATGACGGCTCTGCTGTCTCTCTATTTGGTTACTTTGAGAACTACATAGAAGTGGAATGAAAGAGTATTTGACTTTTTGTGCCGGGTTTATTCCACTTAGCATAATGTCTTTAAAGGTTCATTCAGGTTGTGGAGTCTATCAGAATTATCTTTAACAATGAATCACACATGCATATAGCATGTTTGGTTTATCTGCTGAGAGACACGGGTTGCTTGTACCCTTGACGATGGTGAATAATGCTGCTACGGACAGTGGTGTTCAAGAATCTCTTTGTATCCCTGCTTCCGATTTTCTTAGGGAATATATCCAGAGGTGGAATTGCTGGACACATCATAATCTTATTTCTCACTGTCTGAGGAACTGCTCTACTGTTTTCACAGTGCCTGTACTGTTTTACATTCAGCAGTGCACAGAGCTGTCATTTTCAGTCCTTGACAACACTTGCTATTTTTTGATTGTTTGGTAAGAGCCATCCTAATGAGTGGGTGTAGAATAGGTTCTTAGGATCTCTCCATGGACTTGAACTTTCACCTCACACTTGCTTTTTAAGCTCAGAGTGACTGTGGTTATAACAGAGTTGTGCTGGGAGCCATAGCTATGCTAAAGTCGTGTGGGGAAAAGACTTGGGCCCCTGCCATATCATGATACTGCCGCTATCTGGTTGGCCTGAGCGCTCTAAAATCAGCATGACCTGAAATCCTCACTTGGCATTCTGTACCCTTTCATGGTGCCTGTTGAAAGGTGTGATTGTGTGTTTGCTGGCTGTCTTCTCCTCTGGACAGTAAATTGTATAAGGCCCAGATCTCTTCCCCTGATACCTAGCTCGGTGCCTTGTGAATAGTTAATTGAATAATTACTGAATGAATGATTCTGGCTCCTCCATTCATTTGAACCTGTGACTCTCCAACCAGACGAGTGAGGACAACTGACAGAACATGTAAGCTCTTCTTTGAAAGGTAAAGCTGTGAGTCTGGAAAAAAGAACTAGACTGTGTTCACATTTTATCAAAATAATAAGAAGGGTTGCTGAAAATAGAACAGATTATTTAGTTAATTTTTAAAAACTTTTTATAAGAAATTTCTGAGTCTTCAGTATGGCAGATTATTTAGAGCAGTACTGTCCAATCAACTTTCTATGATGAAGGAAATAGTCAAGGTCTACCCTGTCCATTATGCTAGTCACCAGCCACACCACCACAATGTGGCCACTGTGACTGAGGGGTTGAAATTCTGACATTAATTTTAATTACTTTAAATGTACATAAGCGCACATGGCTCCCGATGGCCCTGTTGGGTGGCACAGGAAGTGGCATCATAGGCCTCCTGCTCCTCACGTTAGTGGCACTTCCAGACCTCTGTGGCCTCATTGGTGTGGAAAGGGCTCTAAGTGGCTGCTGAGGTCCTCAGTAGGTTTTGGCACAGATGGACAGACTGAATATGTAGCAACTCCTTGCTCTCCCTGCTTTTATTCTGTTCTTAAGCTGCATCCACTGGTGTGTGTTACTCAGTCCTCATTTCGTTCGGAGGAAGGAAGTGTTATTCCTTACTCGTTTTCCCTGTAGGAGAACTGAGGCAGGGGCAGGGCAGGGTTCCTCCCACTCCCAGGTCATGCTGTACATGCAGGGGCTGGGTGCCCACGAGGAAGCAGCACTCCGCCAGGCCCTGACCACCCCGTCAGCTGGACGCTTCTGCTCTCAGACAGACTGAGGTGCTGGGGTGCTGGGGTTAGGTGGGTCCGGCCTGAGAAAGGAAGAAAGTATACTGAGCACAAAAGAATTAGAGAGAAAGACAGAGAGACAGAGACAGATGGAGAGGAGGAGGAGGAGAGGGGGAGAAGAGAAGGAAAGGAAAGGAAAGGAAAGGAAAGGAAAGGAAAGGAAAGGAAAGGAAAGGAAAGGAAAGGAAAGGAAAGATATGGAAAGAAAAGAAAAAAGACAAGACAAGACAAAGCAAAACCCTCCCGGGCTGAGCTTCCCCTAGGGTTATAAAAATCTTCATGACTCAGAGGACCAGAGGTGACATAGTTTAGCAGTGAATCAGTTCCACTGATAGCCAAGTTTGAACCATTTCATTTGCGGAATTTAAAACCCTAATTTATAAGTGTTAAAGATGTAATTTTAACTGCCAGGGTGAGGCTAAATCTCACTTCATCTCCATTCATTGGTTTATTGCCATGGTTTCATCCCAATAGCATGGTTTATGACTTAGAAAATCATCTCTTACCTTTCTTTCTTTCAGCAAATAATGTAAAAATCACATTTTGCTTGTCCTTCCTTACTGACCACACTCGCGGCCTGGGCACTCCCTGTCCTTCTCCCTCCTTTCTATTTTGCTGCTTCCTCCTTGGAAGCCTGAAACCAGCCCGTGGCTCTGTGGGTCCTGCCTGCAGGAAGCAGGCAGACAGAGGCAGGGTATAAGCCCCGAAAACCCACATGACACCATTTGCAAATTGTACTGATGCTAACAGGCGACTACCACCATTTCATGTACATCTACTTATTAATTTTAATTTACTCATTTTTTTCCTCACCAAAAAAATAATACATACATAATTAATTCTTCTATCCTTGAAGAGACTGATCCTAGGCAGAGTGAATTAGACATCTTGCTGAAAGTCCAGGCGGATCGAAGCTGTGACACTCACCTTCTGCAGAGACTGAAACCACCCTTTGTTGACCCTTAGCAGTGCTGGGTGCTTGGTCTTTGTGACGCCCGTCTGCATGTGGCTGGCAATTGGCTGAGTACTCTGAGTACTCCTCACAGGGAGAGTGCAGCACCCCTTTCACTTTTGGACTCTTTGTACTTCCTCCAGCCAATTCAGCCTGGGGGCCTGGGTACCGATGCCTTTGGGCCGGACTCTTCTGGTCACAGAGGCCTTTTTAGAGCTCTCAGAGCCTTCCAGGCTACCACAGGGTGCTGGTCACCTAATAATGATTTTGCACTTGTAATATGCCTTGGAGAAGGGTCCTTCAGGGAACTTCCAGTGTAGAAAGCCCTTTCCTTGGCTTGATTTCATTTATTCTTCACAACACTAGAGGGACATTTATACCCATTTTGCAGATGAATATACTGAGACTCAGATCAAGGGGGGGCCAAAGATGTGTAGCCAGGAAGAGGCAGAGTAGAAATAGAACCTGGATCTTATTAAGGGTTTTAGTGCCATGTATGTTCCCATTCCTTAAAAAATGCATGACTCATTTCCTTGTGCTTGACATATTTCTTGCTTTAATACCATGTCCCTGTCCCAGGCTTCACTGAAAAACAATAGCCAACAAACCACCCTGTTTCCAGTTCTCTCACATCCTCAGCAAACAACCCAACTGATCACTAAGGAGCCCAGAGCTCAAGGTTGTTTGAAGGCTGGACGACCAAGGAAAGTGACTTAAAACTGCCTGCAGGAGAGTCAATCCCACCAAAAGAGATGGCTAACTATGGAACAAGGTAGCTGCTTACAGGACACCAGTGTTTGGGCCCAGAGTGAATTCAATCGTCTTTTTTTTGGCTAGAAGTGAGAGGATCTATTTATCAAGATTTTGATTCTAAACTTTGCTTTTGTGTTTAAAATTCTTTTATGTGATTGTTCCATTTTCTCTTGGTACTGTCTTTCAGGAGTAGGGTGGGCAGAGGATTGACCCTCCCCCGGCTGGTCTAGGGGAGCAGTTGCTGATTCTAACTCACATGCAGTAATGTTCCCTGTGTTCTGGACACTTCCAGTCTTCCTCACTTCTGCCACTCTGCCATGTGGGCTTTTTCATCCCCCTTTTACAAGGCACTCTTGGCTCCATCCCTCCTCCTGGGTTGGAAGTTGATTTGCTGAGTACTACAGCAAGTTATGTCACTGAAACATTCCAATCAGAAGCTGCAGCAATCAAGGCACAGGACCCAGAACACGACAGTCAAACCCTGGCCTTATTTCCTCCTTTCCTTCAGTGAGTCTTGAAATGGGTACAGTCCAGCAAGCCTTAGGGAGCAAGCCTGGCAAGTCTTAATTCCACTTGTGGCAGCTATTTTGCTAGGTATTAGATATGTGTTTTTAAATGAAGAACTCTAGGTAGTGAAAGTTAGAGGAAGCAGCCCAAAGTGCCCCTGGTCGTGGCAGGGAAGGCTGGCCCTGCACCGAGGCGGTAGCTAAGAGGGCAGTCTGGACAGGAAGTAGACTTGGGCTGAAGCTTGGCACTCACCAGCTCTGTGACTTGGGGTAAGTCAGTTAGCATCGCTTCATCTCGGATTCCCCACCCATAAGATGGGCCTACTACGGAAGCTCGTCCCTGCGTAAAGAGTGAATGTGGGTGTGTTAAAAGTGGATGCTCACTCACAAAATCAATACCAAGACAGTCAGTTCTGGGCTCTCATCATCTGAGTCCTGGTAGTTGGTAAAGGTGGGACATAGCCACTCTGTGGGGGTGGCTTTTAGAGAGGAGCTTCTGTGTGGGCCCCTCAAAGTTACAGGCTTGACTGCAGTTCCCTTGGAGAACTTGGGTTTGACTGGAGACATGCAGTCCTGAAAGGGCGCCTCAGAGGCCAGGCATACTCAGAGCACAGAAAGGGGAGTGGGACCCTGGCTGCCTTCGCCTGACTGGGTAGTGCTGTTTGTTAGTGCTGTCAGGGCTGCTTCAGCAGTGCACAGAACAGCCTGCCTTTGTACTGCAGTTACCCCTTGGACCCAGTGCTTTTCTCTCTGAAACCTGTTTGGCAACATCCTTCTTGAGTACTAGAGCAGCAGGAATCTGAAAGCCTAAGTCAGGGACACTCCTCTAGAAGAGACTCCCAGGGCCACTCCCTGGGTCTTGCTCAAGTCCTGAGGGCTGAGAAGTCTGCTGGCCCTTACTGGAGCCTTCACTAGCTCCTAAGGGTACCTACTCCTGTGGCTGCCAGGCCAGCTGCAAGGGAGGACAGTCACTGCCCACATGGCTGCCCCTGGAGGCCTCTGAGACCTAGAATGGAGCCAGGTGGAAAAGCCATTCTACCAGGGCTGTCCCAGCCTCATAGGTACTTCCTGTGTTCACTGGAACGCTGCCCCTCCAGGGCTTCATAGCCCCAGACCACCCTTGACCATGCAGGGGGCACTGCCTTGCTGCCAGAAGGAGTGATAGGACAGCTCCTGCTTGATTAGTGTCTACTGTGTGCCAGGTCCAGTGTTGGGCACTTTGTATTCATGTTTGCATTTAATTATTATAGCAACCTTTGACGTAATCCTTTACAAATGAATGAAATCCAGTTCACTCAAATTATTAATAAAATACTTCCAGACTTTAAGGAGTCACTCTATGGTCTTGATTCTCCAATTTTAGGACTTTCTGTGACTCTGTCTGCCCAAATTTGAATCCCTGCTGTGCCACTTCCTGGCTGTGTAACTGCTGATAAGTTGCTAAACCTCTCCCTGTCCCAGTTTTCTCTGCTATAGCTGAGATGAGCGAAATAGAATTCACCTCTTAGAGTTATTTTGAAAATTAAAACAGATAACTCATGCAAATTGCTGGAAGCAGTGACTATTTCGGAGTGCATACTAAACATTAACCATGTGTGAATTGGCTTCAGGGGCTCCGTGAAGCTTCAGGCAAGTAGTCGATGAATTTGTGGGTCATTGTTCACTTCTGGGGAAAATGGGGTCCCTGAAAAAATGTGGAAGTACCTTTAAGGGCTGTCAGGTCTAACTGTATGGTTGAGAAAAACATTGTGAACAGTACCCCTACTTCTACCGGGGCCATTTCAGAAGGTGTAACCAGCTAACCACTTGGGACTTGGGATCACTTCCTAAGCCTCATGCACTGCTGGCACTGGAGGAAAATTTAAAGATTACTCTGGCTGAATTCATCAATTTACATGTGAGGATTCTGAGTGAGATGGCTGAACCTTGTGTCTTTGGGAGATAATAGCAAAAAATGGAAATTTCACTGATATGAAAGTCTAGTCAGAAGAGCTGGGCCATCAGTTGTTCTTTTCCTGCAGATTTATCAGGACCAGTGAGATGGTGTGTACTTGGAAGTGTTTAAAAATGTGTTACAGTGTGGTTTGATTACTGTCAGAGGCACCTGCTATGAGCAGTTCGCTTAATCTGATTCTTCCAGAGAAACAACCAATGGGGGTGGAGGATTAAGGACTTGGTTCCCAAGATGGCGGAGACCAGTGGGTGTAGGGTGTGCAGTGCTGCATGGAGGTTGGACTGGAAACTGAGGTGGTAGTTGATGCTGTGGTCCTAAGTCTAAAATCTATTGAGGAAGTCAACAGGTGGGAAACTCACACAGGGTTTCTGCCTTATGGTTTTGAGGCAGAATTTCTCCTCTGGGAAGCTTCAGTTTTGTGCCTACAGCCTTCACTAGTTAGAAGAGGCCTATTTACATCCTGGAGGGTAAGTGCTTTACTTACAGTCAACTGACTGTAACGCATTAGTTCCGTTTATGTCTCAGGGCTGGCAATTTGGCATAGGTGATGTAGGCTGGTCTTAGGAGTCCTGCACATCCTTTCAGCAAGGCTTTGGCATACTGTCTGGTAGGTGACAGCAAAGGAAATAGTTCTGTGAAGAAGGAGGTGGCTGTTCAGGCTGGAGAACTTTGTCAGGAGGCTGGCATTTGAGTTAACAACTGCAACGGTGACCTTCACAGAACTAGGGAGAAGCAGGCATAGCTAATCAGAAAACAGGAAACGTTCTGAATAATGCTTTCAAGTCCAAAATGTCCTGTATTTGAGTCAGTTGTTTTGTTCTAGGCTAAAAGTATTTAATTCCTTTCCATAGAAAGGAAAAATCAGAGAACAGGAGAGGGAGTATCCTATAATTTATTTGGGTGTTGAGTGCCTGTCTTTTCTCATTGCTGGGACAAAATACTCCACACCCAAAGTTAAAGGGGAAAGTTAGCTCACAATTTATAGAGGTTTCAGTCCCTAAATGGGTTCAAGGCTTGGTAGGGGGGCAACACAGGGAGAAGCAGTTCACTATGGCAGAAGACAGCAAAAGCAAGCAAGGGAGGGGGAAACCAGCCTCCTTCTTCCCTTATGTTTTATCCAGTCTACTGAGAGCAGGGTGGTGTCAATTCGGTCAGTGGACTAATCCAGTAATCACCCACCCTTCATCCCAGCACCCTTAACCCTGGTATTGCACCACAAAGCATTCACACACTCTGGATTCAGCCATATCTGAAGAAGCGCCATCTAAAACTGCATGAGGCTTTGGGGGAACATCCAGACAGAAACAAACCACAGTAGTGCCTGAAACTCTGCTCTTTAAAAAAAAAAAGAGGTAAACTTAAATAACTGAATAATATATTTAACTCTGATTGCTGATAATAAAATAATTATCTTTTTTTTTTGGCTGACATGTTTATGTGTGAGAATAAGATTTCAATAAAATATAGCATTCACATTTTTTATACGAATTGGAATCACCATTTTTAGAAGAGATGGAGCTGGGTTTCTCGAGAAGGGCAGGAGTGAATGCTAGCTGTATTAGCCAAAGAAACAAGAGAGTGCAAGGTTAGATGTAAGGGCCCGGAATCAGAGTAGATTGCTTAGAGGGTTTCTGCCTAGCTCTGTGATTTTGGGTCAGTTACCTAACCATTCTGGACTCTGTTTATTTGCAAAGTGAGTGTAATAGTAGTATCTACCTCATAGGCTAGCTAGGAGAAATAAATGTGGTGACACAGGTCACTGACTTGCAATGCCTGGAGTGCAGGGAGCACCCCAAGGGGTGCCCCACTGGCATGATGGGTTGGTGCTGGGAGCTGCAGGAAGGTGAACTTGAGTCCTTCTACCTGGTCTGTGGTGATCTGGTTTCCGCATGGATTCAGCTGCTCCCTTTTGTTCTTAACACACAACTGAATCATTCCCTGGCAGAGCTGTGGAGCAACTTGTTTTTCTCATTGGATTATAATTTAAGTCCGGTTTCTAATATGCTCTTCTCTAAAGTGCCTGATATCAGCCACATGAAGCTTAGCCTGGAGTCAAGGACTCCTGGTCTGACCATGACCTTCCCACACGGCCCTTTACCGGATGCTCTGCCCGTTAGTTCCAGCTAGCTGGCCTCCACAGAGTCTCAGACCTGGCCAGATGGCCCCTGCTCCGAGGCTGACCCACCTCACTGCTTCTACCTGGAGTGGGCTTTTCCTCTCAGCTCCTCGTTTGCAGTTCCTCTTGGTCATTCAATCCCCAGTGCTGGCTCTGTTCACTGTGTGAGCACTTCCTTCATGGTACTAAGGCTTGAGGTCAGCTTTCTTCCCTGTAAGTTTGCATTTCATCCGTGTCCCTGTGGCACTGACTGAAGTCCTTTCTCTATCAGTCACACATCTGTCTCTTGAAGGCAGGAACTATGTCATGGGTGTTTCTGTATCTCTCACAGTGTGCAGCTCTGTGAGAGCTGCCAAGTAGTATTTCAAAAATATTCGTGTGGTGGGAAAATGAAATTGATTCATGCTTGTGAAGTCCTCACTTAGTGGCCCGTTTCTGTAGGTTAAGCTGTGAGGACCCCCCATCTGGCCGCTTGGTATTCCCATCTCTCCCCTCTTGCAGGAGGGAAACAGAGAAAAGGAAGCCAGTTAGATTATGTGATGCCCACTCAGGCGGAAAAATTAGTGCTTGGCGGCCTAAGGGCCATGACTCAGAGCCTTGCTATGCTGTGGTCTGGAGGAATGAGGTGGCCGGTCCCACATGGCTCTGTGCTGGGAGCAGTGGGGCTTTTGGCTAAACAAAGCCCACTACCTCCTACATTCCACAGCAGCAGAGGGGAAGAAAGCTGGGGTGCAGTTCACAGTGTAGCCCCCAACGTAAGACTGCCTGGGTTCAAAGCCTCATCCTGCCACTTTGTGAGTGGGTGACTTTAAATACATTTCTCCTCAGTTTCCTTAGCTGTGAAAGGGGCATGACAACAGAAATACATACTGTTTCCAGGGATGAGATAATGCTTACACAGCATCTGGTGCTCAGAGGTTAGCTTTTATTTCGGTAAGCATCTGAGCACAAGGACCCAAGAAAGGCCCTGCTCTTTGGACTTTGCCACAGGGAAACTTGAAGCACTGGCTGTATTGACTCCTTGGTTCCCTTAGACGGGTGGACCATGCAGGCTCAGACAGGGGCAAAAGACCAAGTCTTCAGAAAAAGTGGGCTGGGAGTCAGAAGTGGGCTGCTCCTAGACAGTGTCCCTCTCCTCGTGCCTTTGTCTAAGGCCTCAGAGAGAGTTCAGCTTCAGCTGACTGTGTTTGGGTTTTAACAAACTGGGAGGTAGTGAGGGCTCCAGAGCTGAAGTGCCAGGTTTCTATCAGGGCTCCACCACCGCCCGTGAACTCAGCCACACTGCATAGCTCTGGAGCTTGGCATTCTTACCTGTAAGGTGGAGGACCAGCACCTCAAAGGGCAGCAGTAAGTTGGAGACACAGAGGCCCTGGGAGACCTGGGTAAGAGACGGGCAGAGCATTGCAGCATGCCCATGATTTTGAATCCCATCTTTTAGTACCCTGTAAACTCAGGGATGGGGAAAATGCTATGGGCCAACAAATGCCGTTCTGTTGGGAAAATCCAGCTTCAGGCAGCCCCCACTGGAGGCTGGTAAGTGGGGAAACGTGGGTACATAACATAGGTTCTCAGATAATGTGCTTCGAGAGAGTGAATGTATTTTACATGCACTTTATCACTAGTTGATTGAATCTCTTATTTTTTATTTGCAGATGAGAAGAAGAAAACAAAGAAAATTGATAATGAACTCAATCCTGTCTGGAATGAGGTGACTGCATTGTTTTTCAGTTTTATTTTTAATGGCTAAGATGGGTCTGATCATCCCTCTTCCGTCAGAGGTTGACTCTTCTCTTTGGAAAGGGAGTTTCTGTGTTTCACCTCTGTCCCCTCCATCTCTCGCTGTTCCACTAAGAAAGCAGCGCAGTTCAAGAGGAGAAACACATGAATGACAGTCTGCAGTAGAGCAGAAGTGTGGTGAGTGGGACCAGGACAACAGTGTGGAAGACTGAGACCCCCCCAGCTCAGTCCCAGCTCACCGTGTGACCTCAGCCCACTACCATAGCATGTCTGGGGAACATCCATAGACAAGGGGGAGGGCTAGGTTGCCTTCCAAGTCCCAGAAGGGAAGCTCCACAGGTAGAAACATATGTGCGGCTGGAGGTGGTGCTCAGTGGTTCAGCCCTTTCCTAGCATTTGTGGCCCTGGATTCAATCCTTAGTAAGGGAGAGAGACCTAGTAAGGGAGAGAGAACAAAACAAAACAACAAAGTAATAAAACAAAGGATCCAAACTGCATATGATTAAGTGTGATTAATTAGAAGCATATTACATGATACTTCTAGTTGAGTAATGACCTTTTTGGTTTTTTATATTGACAAAAATATGTATACTTAAGAAATTTTGAAAACTTTAAACACTATCAAAGCAATTTTGATCCCATTCTCTCGATGCAACTGAATGTTTTTTGAATAAATAATAAAATATGAGGTCTGAAATACACACTAGCACCAAATAGCAAATATAATCTTTTATTCTACTTTTTCTTACTGTTATATCCTGAGTCTATATCATTCAGTTCAAAAATATTTTTAATGACTGTGTAATATTCCATTGAAAGAGTGTGATGTCACTTACTTTCCCTACTGTTGACTTTATACCTATTTTATAAGTGGTTCTGTATTTAACATTCTCATAGATAGATGAAAATTTTAGTTCTTCACATTAAATAGAATTGTGATACATTGACTAAGTATTTAAAAGTTGATGATTAGTCCCATTGTTTATTTCAAAAGCTGGTGAAACCTCTGAAGACAAGGACAGTAATTAGTATCTTTGTTGTTTCCCTGAGTCATCCCGCTGTGAAGAGTTCCCTTCCACCCCTGCAAACCCTTTCATCTCTCAAATAGTTTCAGTTCTCTGTAAGATAAGGGCTGAGTCTTACCTTTGACAAGGTGAAATAAAAAAGTCTCTTCTTGCCTTTGAGAAGTCCTGCTGGTCTCATGCAGGTCTTGAGGAAAATTCACTCCTTTGTGATTTTCCTGGAACCCAGAGCAGCCAGCTACACCCCAACAGCAGGGGAACAGGAGACGTGACTGATTGATCACTGTGGAGTCCTTGCACCTGACACAGAGTTCCGAGAATAAAACAAAGAAAAGCACATTTATTCTGCATGCTTTTGTAACTTCTATTTGGCAGGCAGATATGCTTTCATGTGAGCTGCCATGCCTTCAGCAGGGCTTCCAATTCCATTTTGTTTTCAGTATGGCTTGTTTCTCCCATTGCAAATGTGTTTATGCCAACTGCCATTGTATAACTGAGGCTAAATCTAAATGAAATACCAACCACAAACCTACTGGGATTGGTGAGTGTGTTCTTCTATGAGCTATGAGACAAGTTTTCCTTCTATTCCAAACCCACTGCAAGGAGCCTCAAAACATTGCTTGATTTATTTAATTCACTTATTATCCAATCAGTCAAAGGCAACAGTGGGGTGATGGTTTTTTTTTTCATTTAGTACTAGAAAGAAATTTATTGCATTAAAATGAGAGACTCAGAAAGGTCAGCAGGGTAAACATTGACCCCAGTGCAACTTAAAATAGTAGGCTGATACATCTTAGAAAATGTTTCCTTAGATTTTTCTCCTTTGTTTGATAGTAATATGATTAAGAAGAGCAAACAATTTTAAAATACTCATTGAAGAAAGCATTTTCCCGGACACACTGTGTTCTTGCAACAGCAGAGGTAGATGTGAGGTCGATTCCTCTGACTGAGTCAGGGGGTTGAGGAACTATATAAAGCCACTGAACCCAGAAAATGGGAAGTAGGCACCCTTCATATTTTTCTCTGAGCCTGGCCTGGGTTTGTTTACTCATAGTTCCCAGCTGCCTTCAGGTTTAGAATTTAATAATTTCTAACTATAGAATTCAGTAATTCAGAGATTGTCCTTGGTGAAGTAATGTTCCAATTTGCAGCATGGTGCATCTTAACCATATTCCTGAATCCATTTAACACCTTGTTTGTTTTCATACCCTTTGTGAGAACAGATTTTGGAGTTCGACTTGAGGGGTACACCACTGGACTTCTCGTCTTCCCTTGAGATCATTGTGAAAGATTTTGAAACAATTGGACAAAATAAGTAAGTTACTTTCAGTGGTTTTTCTTATTTTATGTATTATCTTGTGATGTTTATTTCATTAAAGAACCCATTTTTAATAATATAATGCTCTGAATATAATAGTGCTTTAATTCCTACCCCCTTATGAACCGATATCAGATGTAGCTAATTAATTACAGCACTTTTTCCCAATAACTGTAGTAATCCAGAGAGGCTGAAAACCCCAAAACACCACTAGTCTATCTGGTAACTTCTTCATTAACTGCAAGTGTTGCTTCCTAGCTCCGGTGGTTTGTCTGAACTGCAGCTATAGCAGACACAACCAATGTCTTTTCTTGTGCTTCTGTGTGGCCCTTACACATCTCATTAAAGTTCACCTTCCATCCCCGATTTCGTTTGAATGTCTCAGTCACCTTTTAACCCTTTTCCTGCTTCTTTTCCTTCAAAAGCGTTGGTGTCATGGTGGTGTCCACACTGACCTGAAGATCGCTTTCTGGGTAAACCTGGGGCAGGGAGGGGGCTTCAAACAGATGTGACAGAATAACCTCAGTAAATTCACACCAGTGCTGAATCTGGGATTTGCTCTTGTAGACTCGGAACTCATTCTTGCATTACCAGTTAAACTAAGTTTTCAAGAGACAACAGCTTAAAACCAAAATTCCCACTTGCCATTTTCCAATACAATCACCTGGTGAGCATTCTTACTTTCAGATCCATGAACTTTCCTTCAAGTCATGCCATATGGAAAGCCCAGCTACTCTGTGGTCTTGATTATAAGATATCATTGTTCATAAAACATGCTATTAAGTTAATAACATTGAGGTGAAGAAAGAAGCCCGTGTCCATTATAAGAAGCATCTCAATTTTTTAGTGATGTTAGTACATTTAAAAATGTATGTCTTAACTCAAGCACATTTGGTACAATAAAAAGGCTGCAATGAGATCAGTCAATGAGGATGAATTTGCTGAGGTAGGGTGACCACATACCCTGATTTGCTTGGGACAGTCTAGGCATAGTGATGAAATAATGTTCCCAGTTATTGCACTAGCACAGTGATTAATAATCATTAATGACTTGGTGAATTCAGTCACTGGGGTCTTCTGCTTACCGGTGTCAGAGTCACTCAGGACGATGTCTACTCCCTGAGCTGCTTTAATAGGTATCGTGATTCCTTTTGTCACACCCCATTGCTAACCAGTGTCCCTTGTAACTGCAGTAGTATTTTCCCCCCAATAAACGATACAAATGTACTCCAGGAGGTTCTGTTCCCTCTCAGACTGACAACCAAACTAGCCTTTAAAGGTTATATTGCAAATCTCAGCCTTGAGCCATTATAGGATTATTTCTTTCCCACCCCAACTCCCAGAAGATGGTTTTATTTCCCATGTTTCAAAGTTCTAGGGAAGTGAGTGGTTGTGCCTCACAGTAGCTTTTGATTGACATTAGTAATCGTCCCTTCGCTACCTTTCTTTCCTCTGTTTGCAAATGAAAGCCCTATTAATAGTCTAGACCAACTCTCTCCAATACAAATACAGTACAAGGAGCATATGCCACTTAAATTTTTCTGGTAGCCACACTAGCAAGATAAAAAGAAACCGGTGAACTGAATCTTAATATTTTTAATCAAGAAAATCCCAAATGTTATTTCAGCATGTAATGTTGAAATCAACAAGGTAATTTACATGCATCTTTTCAAGTCTTTGGAGCACATCTCAGGTCAGGCACCCTGCATTGCAAGCACTCCACACATGCGTATCTGCGGACGGTTGATGTGTATTGCTTTGACCGCAGTCATGCTTGTATTTAATTCTGAACAAGCACACGATGGATCTCCTTACAGAACTTCCATCTGAGATCTTGCTGAGATATGTGACAATTGGTATTTTGATGCCTGCTAGATATAAAAACCAAATGAGCTCATGGTCACTATGGTCGTATGACATCAGGGGCCTATATACACATAATAGAAGAAAAGCAAAATCTAAGCAAAATATGAAGCTGTCCTTTATCACTCTTTCGACCTTTCCCTTCCCCCTCATCTTCCTGCCATTGACTTTCCCAGGCCCCGGGGTTCTGTGTTCAGGGCTCCCATTTAGGTTCCTGCTGGACCTGCCCCTAACCAGCTGCTAATTCTTAGCCCCAGTAAAATTTACCTGGCCTGCAGCTCAATACTTCAGGCTCATGGTTTACTGTGCTTTCGGAGAAACTACCCTGAGTGAAGGCGTAACTGCTTATAATAGTTTACTGAGTGATCTTTCCAGAAACCCTCACTTGGGCACTGGGACCAGGGATTTACCTGAAGCAGTGAGCAAAACGGGGACTTTGTGGCCCTAGGGCAGGATCACTGGGGCAGGTGCTTTTATTTTTGATGAAGAGATTGCTAATCTGTGCTACCGATTTCTCGGAGGGTAGTTTATTGTCTTGGGCCCTCTTGGAGTCAGCCCTGTAACAAGCGGGGCATTATGACATTGTCCCTGCATGGCCTCTGTTCTTACTGTACTAAGATGCTTATTGCCCCATCATCAGTGGGGAGTCAAAAACTTACGGTTCTGTTTCCCTCAACTAAAGAGTAGTCGATCGAACTACATGTACTTTTGAGCGGGGAGGAATCTGGTAATAAACTATTTGAATGAAATATGCGTACATTTGGGCCGTGGATTTTCTGCTTGACTTTTTCTCTAGAGATCCTGGTTGGGGAGCTGCCCCTGTGGGACTCTTCCATCACCTGGAAGCCTAGGGAGGGGCTGAGGATTTTTCTGCACTGTTAAGGAATGTCCTGCCAGCTGACTTGCCTGTTGCCATGGAGAGCGGCTGTGTAAACACTGCCCACTCTCCACGTCTGCGGCCCTGGTGCTTCAGCAAACTGCAGCCTGGGTTGGCCCTGAGCCGCGCAGACAGGCCTGGAGGAGACCCGTGCGCCCCGCCTGCAGGGTCCCTCCTCCGGCCTGGGAGCTGCTTGGGTTAGTCTTTTTCTTTTTCCTCCTCATCCAGCCAGTCATCCAGAGTAAATGAGCGTGGTAGAAAACCAGAGGTGCCTCCTGGTCACGTGATGCACCAAAGTGATATTTTTAACTGAGATGTCAGTGTGGAAGAATTTTCTCAGCGGGCAGTGACTGTCACTCGGGACTTGGGGTGGGCCAAGGTCTGTGCGGGGCGTCCCACTTTATGCTCACAGACACGGGGAGAAGCAGACCTCTTTTTCCTCAGGGAGGTTTAGTAAGCTGTCAAGGCAGTAATTTATATCCAGGCCCGTGTCCTTTCGCCATGGCCTGGAGAAGTGGAGAGAAGACTTCAAGTTCGGAGGGGCTGAGGCTGCGACTGCGACTGCTGAGCACCCTGACCCCGCCAGCCTCCCCGTTCAGGAGCCCAGATGTGCAGGAATGAGGGGGTGTCCACAAGTTCTCAGGTGTGTGTGTGTGTGTGTGCGCGCACACGTGCACAGCAAACAAGCCCAGGTGAAAAGAAGAGCTGCCAAGCAGGACTCCTCCCTCTGCCGCTCCTTCCCCGTGCGTGGGCATCGTCTTGGGCTGCAGTAGATGTGAAGTCTCCTGTTGGGCCACAGCACCTGTCATCACCCAGAGTCAGCAGCTTCTCCGGTCGCTGTGTCATTGCCGCATTTGATTTCTTCAGTGCTTCTCTAGTTACAAAGCACTAATAAGTGTAAGAATGGAGGACAGGGTCTATGTGGTGAGGTGGGTGTTAGGGCAGAGTCGAAGCGTTTGACATTTGTGTTGCTCCGCTATGTATAGCTCAGTTTTCACCACCAAGGGCAGTGCTCTTTCTGGGTATTTACCATCTGCCCTCCTTTCCCATCTGTCGTGCTCAGTGATGTAACACCAGGCAGCTCACTGCCTGGCACATGGGCCCTCTGAATCAATGTTTGATGAATGAAGGAGCAAACAAGTGAATTTATGATGCTACTCATGAACGAAGTCTAACCTTTGCACATCACCTGTGGCTGTCATGTTAAACTACTAATGGCTGTTTAGGTGGGGGGGGGCCTGTCCACCTCAGCTGTCTGGAACAGTTCTTTGATTTCAGCTTGGACTTAAACTGAAAAAGGCTCAGAACGTAAAGGACTCAGAATCCAAGAGAAACAGTGCCTTTCACAAAGCTCACGCCCTTTAGGAGACAGGCCTGGAATTTAAGACTGAGCACCCAGCCAGGCAGTGGAGTGCAGTGATCAGCGAGTGACTCTGTGCTTGGACAGGACAAGGCTGCCTAGAGACCCAGGGCTGCAGGTTACTAACGAGTGCCCGCCGAGTGTCCGCCGAGTGCCCACCGAGTCTGCTGAGAGGGCCCAGGCAGACGCACTTTGTGTCCCAGAGCTGGAGAGATGTGGGTGGGGTGACTAAAGACCTCGGGGTCCAAGGTGGGTCTCAGACCAAGAGAGAGCTTCAGAGATGTGGCAGGGAGAGAAAGAGAGAAAGGGGTAGAGACACAGGCCCTCAGACTGAGACTTGGAAAGTGAGAAACAGAGGAACAGTCAGAGAGAACGTTTCAGAGATTTGCACAATTTCCTTGACTCTCGTTTTTTTGTTTTGTTTTGTTGTTTGAGACAAGTTCTCACTATGGCTCTGAACTCACTATGTAGCCAGGCTTGCCTCAAATTTGTGACAGTCCTCTTGGCTCAGCCTCTCAAATGCGGGGATGACAGGCTTGCACCGCTCCGCCTGGCTTCCTTTGACTATTCAGCTGGGTGTAATTTGATGCAGCTGGGAGGCTGCCTGAAGGAGACAAAGCGTGCAGTCTTGAGCTCTCACATGGGGCTGGGAATAATTTATGTTCCCGCCAACTCAGGCAGAAAAACCTTGTAATTCAAAGAGAAGGTTTTTACCTTCTCTGTATTGTGACGAAACTCAATAAAAACTGACCCAGAGATGGTATAAATGATATTATATTAGATGCAAACAGTAAAATAGGTATTATAGTTATATTCTATAGCATCAAGAAGGTAGAGGAGTGCTGGAACATGTTGAGTAGAGTCATAGGCAATATTAAAAAAGATCTAAATTGAACTACCAGAGGCGAAAATTACAATGTCCAAGATAGAAAGACCAGAATTATCTCTCAGATCTTGCTTTTCTAGTATTCTTCCCTGTCCATATATATGTGTGTACATGCAAAATCATCACATGACCCCTCACACAAATGCAAAGCAAAGTTAGCGACGGCATCCTCATATACATCCCTGTGCAAGGCATGTGCTTTGTGCGGAAGAGGGAGACAGCAGAACCCCGAACCCCGGTGACAAGCTCAGAAAGTTACCGAGTGCTTGCACAAGAATTGTGAGCAAAAGTCCAGCTGTGTGATCACAGACTAATAGGGATTGGGGTTCTAGCACTTATTTAGCCAGCTGCTCCATCTTTCTAATGGAACTAGAACACTGCCTCAACGAACGCTAGACAAGGGGGCAAATCAGGAGAGCGTTAATTTCCTAAAGAAGAGCATGACAGCTAATGTCTTTGGTTGGCTCACTGAGCATGGAGTTTGTGTGAAAATAGTGCCACAATAACTATATTAAACTTTATAACAGCCCTAAGTCAGACAGTTACGCCCCCAACTGATGGATGAGAGAAATGTGGCTTAGAGAATTTCACCAAATTGCTCTTTAAGTGACAGCACGTGGAACGTAGTAAGTATATCTAAGTCCTCATAAACAGTGCTTGGACCTTTCAAGGTCTGTTTCCTCTTTTTTTCTTTCTCTGTTTTTCTTGGTCTCTTTGTGTCTCTAAGTCTCTGTCTCTGTCATGTTTGTCTTTCTGTCTGTCTCTATCTCTGTCTTTCTCTATCTCTGTGTCTCTATCCATCTGTCTAAGTCTCCCTGTCTATCTGTCTCTGTCAGTCTCTATCTCTGTCTCCCTGTCTGCCTCTATCTCTGTCTCTCTCTGTCTCTGTGTCTCCCTGTCTGTCTGTGTCTCTCTGTCTGTATTAGGGTTGAGGGGTGCGGCTCCAGAAAGAGAGAGGACCGCATAGCAAGCACACATACCCGCACACACAGGGGTACCAATTAGAGAACGAAAAGTGGCAAGTGTAGGTTGTGAAATACACTAACTTCTTGGCCAAAGGCTTTGTAAATTGGAGAAA
The DNA here is from genome assembly GCA_004027455.1 of Hydrochoerus hydrochaeris. Lineage (NCBI taxonomy): Eukaryota > Metazoa > Chordata > Mammalia > Rodentia > Hydrochaeridae > Hydrochoerus > Hydrochoerus hydrochaeris. The sequence continues at coordinate 73,058 of PVLA01004793.1, forward strand.
ACAGGTAGGCTGTAGAATGGAAGGGTATTAACTTGCCGAGGCAAAGGGTGGTATCTCTCATAAGAAGTTATCATTTCATAGTCTACCAAAGGCCTTGCCTTCCAGTTCTTAGCACTTTATTTCTCCTAGTCCCGAGACTCCATGCCAGGATTTGTTTAGGGCTCCTCTCCTCTCTGGGTCAGGGTACCCAGGAATCACTTATTGTGGGCTGCACAGGCTTTTCTAGCTCCAGTGGTCTATCGTGAAAATCTGAACCAGCAGCAGATGCCAGTGTGTGGCAGAACAGTTCTGACCTCTTAACAATTCAATATTTTCAGCAGAGCAATAGCCCCTTGAAAAGGTCAGAGTCTGTTGGGGTTGTTTCTGGAGGCTGGAGAGGCCAAATGGCACTTAGGGAGGAGGCCGACATGCTAGCTGCTAGAGTGGTACCTGAGATCAAAGGGAAAGATGACTTTGTAATTAATTAGTTTATTTATTTATTGCAGGGCATTGCCGTTAGTTCAGACTGGCTTCCTATGTAGCCCAGGCTGGTCTTGAACTCAGAAAGTGACTTTTAAAGGTGCCACACCATCCTTCTAATCCCTCTAACACTCCCATTTGTTAGCAGCAGTCAGCGGCCCTACTTACTGACTAGCACACTGAGGCTCTGTACACAGCCTATAGAACAAGTTCAAACTAGCCCGGTCTCCGTGCTCTTAATCCCTCCAGAAGGTCTGAGTGCACGAAGGGACGAATGAATGAATGAATGAATGGAAACCACTCTTTTGATACTAATGGTTGAAGTAATCAGAGCCTCAGCTTGAGAACCCCCTCGATCCATCAGAACAGGCAAGTATCATTGCAGGCTCTTGAGCTCAGAGTAAACAATAGAATTGGTCAGGTGAAAATAACAAAACGGTGGATTACAATCATTTTATTTAAGTGATATTGTCTTCCACCTCCAGGCGATGGGCTAGGTAATGGCTCTCTACAGCCACAGAGTACGTGTCAGAGTAACAGATGCCTCACTATGCGGAGGGTTTTACCCAGCTCTTCCAGGGGTTACAGGGATACTGTTTGTGGCAGGAGAGGCTTGTTGCTATATGCGAGGCAGACTCCACAACAGCCTTTGGTGTTTCTAAAACCAGCGTGTGGAGTTTGCTAAGAACACAGAGGAGGCTTGTGCACAGCAGGTTTGGGAACACCGTTGAGGACCAGTGTTACTTTGTTGGTGGTGGAGGTTTTTTGTTTTTTGTGGGTTTTTTTTGGTTTGATTCGGTGGTGGTGGTGCTGGGGACTGAGTCCAGGCCTTTACACCAAGCTATATCCCCAGCCTGATTGTTATCGACATTGTTTTAGACAGTGTCTGGCTAATTCGCTAACTTGCCTAATCTGGGGTTAGACTCACTGTCCTCCTGTCTCAGCCTCCTCCGAAGTGCAGAGGTTATGAGTGTGCACCACCATAGCTGGCTCATTACTCTGCTTTTCAAAGCCCAGGCCACCCTTGGTTGAACAGAAGCAAAGCCCCTGACAATCCTGGCGTGGAATGAGAAAGGGAAGGACAGCACCTGCTGGGACACAGATAGAGTTTTATGGGCTCCAGTCTAGATGGTCCAAAAGCTATGCACACTTCCTAGGTGTGAACCCGTGTCATTGTGCTGCATATTTTTAAAATCTCTGCACCCCTCTTTCCACCCTGCTTTGTCGCCTCCCTGCCCCAGCGCGGCATCCAGCCTCCATCCTCCTCAAGCTTTCACTGAAAGTCACTGTTCTCAACCATTTTCTCGCACACTTGCTGGGTGTATGAACTAACTAAAAAAATGTCTGACTCAGGGTCTTAGGAATCTGCGAAGCCCCAGTGACTGATGAAGGAGCTCTGGGGAGGCAGATTCTGAGAAGCAATTCGGGAGATTACCCAGAGGCTGAGTGAGGGTGGGCAGCTCGGGAGCCGTGGGAGTGCAAGGGCACCGGAGAACCGAGAAGTGCCCTTTGAGAGACTTACCCCAGCCAGGGGTCCCTGTGATACCATCTGCCGTCATGGCTGGGTTAAAGAAAAAATATTCGGTGACTCTTGCTGAGGCATGAAAAGAAAGACCATCCAGCGCCACTGCCACAGGGAGAGGGATCACTGTAACCTGGTCTTGCAGTGGGGGAAATGGGGCCAAACACCACACGCAGCAGGGCCAGGTAGAAATTCACAGCCACGGAGCAGGGTGGGGATCAGTGGGTGGAAAATTCCTAATTCCTAAGAGGAAACCCCAAGGATAAGGGGGTTCTGGCTAAACGGACCTAACAGGATTCCTGCTGAAGGCAGCCCAGTGTGGTCAGGCCTTACTGGGAGATAGCAGGGGATGAAGAATCTGATCAGATATGAAGGGTGATTAGATATGGGGGGCATGTCTTGCTAAACTCAGCCAGGCTCTTGATTAAAGCTGGACTCTAAAAGGAAGTGTATAATTGACCTAGGAGAAGGCTCAAGAGGGTGACTAAGCTTTGGTTAAGCAAAGAACACTTGTCAGCTGCCTCTCTCAACGAGTCTGGTTTCCAGTGGGGGGCATGCTTGGCTCTCCTACGTGTTGGCTTGTGACCAGGGAGGCACTGGTAGATACTGCCAAGGAAGGGATCACTGTGGGAAGGGAAATAGGTCCCAACCTGGGAATCCCATCACCTCTCAGGCCTGGCTAACATGGCAGCTGAAGGATCGTCCCTGTGCTTGAAGGGATAGGAGGTCATGATTTTTTCAGGGGCCTGACAGAGGCTTGGAGATGCTTTGTCCCCAGCCCAGCTGCAGATTGTTGTCCCCTAAGGATGGCACACTGAGACTCCGATATAAGCCCCAGAGGCAAAAACATTGTGCATGGGATTTTCCAAACTCCAGCATATTTATCCTTTACTCCGTGGAGGAATTTCCAGTCAGCTCTCGTCCAGTAATCCACATGGGCTGTCTTGGCTGCACAGACGTGAGCTTCCCTGCTTAGGGCCCGGAGCAAAGCCCTTACTCACCACAGAGGCATGCGTCTGTTCACATGTGAACAGTGCTAACACAGAACATTTTCCGTTCCTTTTCTTTTTTTTTAAACAAAGCACATTTTTATCCATTTTAAGAGAGGGCCAAAAAGTTAAAGAAGTTCTTAACTATACTTGCATAAACAGATTGACTAGTTTACCATTAAACTCTTATTCCCCCAATTAGGGCGTTTGTCCTACAGTGTCTGTGCTTAGTCGTTCTTTGTCAAGTTGACTCCCAGCTCAAACTTTCATGGATGGAAAGAAAAAGGAGTATGACTAGTTTTGTTTTTCACTTTAAAATACATCTGTAGCTTGTTAATTTCACAACTAGGGCAGGAAAGCCGAAGGCTCTTGTGATACTTGACCTGCAGTTTTCTTCTGAGCCTGTGGCTCATCTGTTTTAGTACTGAGTGGATTCCAAGGGAAGACTTATTTTTCCATGAGATACAGAACAGTTTCCCTGTTACTGTGATGCTGTTTTTGTGGCCTATTTGTAGCATTAGTGACACAAAAGGAAAAAAGTTTTTGGCTCAGTGTCACCCCCCTTTAAAGGAACATGTCTGTGGCCACACTGAGCTGTTCTGATGGCCTTGTAGAAGGCCAAGTCACCATCCAGATTTTTTCTCAGCATTCTGTATCCAGGCAACGTCATAGCAAACAGGCCAGGGCAGGCAGGCAGACCCAGGAGTCACTGCGGGGCTCAGACCTACCCACAGCGCCAGCAGCCTTCCACTAATCCCTTTGAAACTCTAGTAAGTTAACTGTTTCCATTTTTCCTCAATTCAACCTAGCTGTAAAAATAACTTTGGAATTATAATCATCTAAACACTATTTTTACTTTGAGGGGGAAAAAAACCCCAACTCTGCTTCTCTCTGTCCCCTACCAGCAAAAGTAACAGAATTTTATGGTGATAAGTGAGTCGTAGAACTGGGACTAAAGGTTTATGAAAGAAGGAACTGAGGTTGGACTTCATTATTGGCTTCTTTTATTTTGCTCCCTTTCTGATCAGTGAACTATCTCTACCTTAGGGAAGTGAAATCAGCAAATAATAGTTAAGTCAGAATGGAGGTTGTAAAACCATTCAAGACAGTAAAAGGTGAGTGGAAGGGCTTTGAGTGCTAGGCAGCTGGCCTCAGTCCCTCCCCCCCATTCATCATCACATGACCTAACTGCCTTCGCGCCCAATCTGTCTCCAGATACCTAAGGTGAATTAATTCTGGTCGGAGCCTTAGAAGTCAGCACCCTCAAAGACAAAACCCTTGCCTGTCATTTTGGATTTTCCAATATAATCATATTCTAGATAGCTTTTCCTGTAAATTAGAGAGCAATAAATTGAAGAAAAAAGAAATATTTAACATGAGACAGTTGTATAAAATAGATAGATATAGAGAACAACATATATACAAGCTTGGAAGCAGACCTTTAGAGCTGCAAAGAGTCAGTGGAATTATTTAATTCCACCCATTTGGGTGTTTATAATGAAGTAGTCTCAGAGATTTGGGTGCCACAGACAAGGCCTCAAAGAAAGTTAGGGTGTGGGGTTAGGGCTAGAATAGGAACTAACCTCCATGTGGGTAGTTTTGCCTTCCAGGGCACACCTGGAGCTGTGTGAAGATGCATCCTGTGAGTAAAGACCAAGATGTTACTGAGCCTCTGACTATGCACAGGGCAGCCCCTCTCAACAGAAAAATTCGTGAAATCAAAACGTTCAGCAGTGAAGAGGTGGAGAAGTGTTGGCCAGGCCTCTTCGCAGCTGCACAGTGTCTCAGAACAGTACACTGGTTACTCAAACATTTATTTACTACAGGTAGAAGTTGAGGCCATTCTGACTTTAGCAAAAACAAATCAGTGCATGGTTACGCGTACGGCGTTATTATCCGAATCAGCTCTAGGCTATGAAGCGTGGAGCTGCGAGGAGTGAAGTCTCATTGGTTTCCACGTCTTACAAAGTGGGAATCTCATTTTGAACTTTAACATCAGTCAGATGACTTTAAAAACATACTTTGCACATTTTGTTCTTTAAAATGCAATTAGTCGACCTCATAGTTAACTGTTCTATTTTTAAAAATATGGTAAGAAATTTTGCTCAGGCATTCTGAGGGCTAAGGAATGTGGGGAAAAGATAGGACTCTCACCTTTTGTTGAGGAGTCACTGTTTTGTCTGGTAGAGCTGGAATGAGACATAGACCTCAGTCTTCAACAGGTCAGGGGAATAAAATCCAACAGTTGAAAAATACTGGAGTAAGTATATTGTGTGAACATACTCGCCCAAGCAACGTTCTGTAAAAGTCCAATCAATTTGCAGCACTGACTGGTAGATCTAGTTTTCGTATTGACCTGAAAGGGATGAAGACTTTTGTCATCTTTTGGAGGCAAATTCTTATTTTCTATTGCCAACTACAGACTGATCATGATATTAGGAAAAAATGAGAATCTGTCATGGTTTGGGGCATTGTGTGAGAATTGCCCTTTTCCAAGAAACCCAGTGCAAACTGTCCCTATCGTTGAGTAAACTGGTGAAACAGGGCTGCTGACTTCCTGGTCTTGTGCAATGTGTTCACAGAGGACCCGCTGTGATGTGTGCCTGGATTATAGCTCCAGTTGTGTCACCGAGCCCTGTTTCTGAGGTTTGAGTGGTGGAGAATATGGATATAGTCACTTAAAAAATGACAGCCCCATTGACATCAACCTTTCCTGATTTTTAAGGAAACTGTACTAAGTTTTCAGATAAAATAATTTCTCTACAAAATGAAACTTCCTGATTATTATTTTTTTCCCCATAACTCAGAGTTACACAAAAATACTTGGCTATTGTTTTCCTCACCGTGGGTATCTTGAAATACTGTAAATAATCTCTTTTAACTTTAAGGGCTGATGCTGAGTTTTCTGTTTTAATGCTGATAATTTTCTGTTCTATCACATCTGCTCCATGTCAGTGTAAGTGGCTGCAACTGTAAGCAAAATATAAGTAATTTTAAAACATACTGCTGTTTCCCTTTTCCTGTCTCACTGTCTACGGAGATGAAGGCAGCCCCTGGGCTTTCCTGCCTTCCCAATTCCATTTCACAAAGAGAACATCTTCCATTCCCCTGCTCTCATTTGTGTTCCATGGTCTCTTCCCCAAATTACAGACTACTTTTCCACGGATTACATTTGCATATTTCCTAACTCCCTGAAGATGTGTGTTCTATAAGTATTTTTGATCATTTCCCTTAGGTATAAAAATGCTTTAGGTATTTATCTACATAGATTCTACATAGACCCATACATTCTTTCCTTCATTCAGTCAATGTCTTTTAAGTCCTTGTAGTGTTTTGGGCTCATAGAACATAGGGGTGAACACAGCAGGAATATTCTGTGCCTCTAGGGGTCATTGCACTGTGAGAGGGACACAAGTTTGACTCTGTACATTGCACTTCTGTCATGTGCAACAGGAGACATGATATAATCCCAAGGCCTAGGAGGAAGTAATGTTACCCACAGCTTGATTTAAATCAGAATAGATGGGGGGAGCAAGTTAGCCCCATCAATAAGCTAATGATGACATGTTCTCAAAGGAGACACTTTAAGATCTACTTGAGAGGATGCTTTTACCAGGCAAAATTTTATGGGTCCTTTAAAAATTTCCATTATGGAAAATGCTATTCTTTCTGAGTTTTGTCCTACATATCTCTCTGCTTGGATTCTGGGGAATGGGGTCTACCTTCAGTCTTTCCTCCTGGCATGCGTGATTGTTGGAATCCACAGTTTAACTCTCGAAATGTTTACCTATCATGGAGAAGTAGTGGCAGGCATTTCATTTTTACTGCCAGATTACGCCACCCCACAGCTTGTTACTAGTGACTTCAACAATAGCAGAAGAAGACCAAGGGACGGGGAGGCCTGTGAGACAGTGGCCCAGGGTGCCCACTTAGGCTGCTATCTTTTCTATTTCTCCTGCAGATTAATTGGCACTGCGACTGTCGCTCTGAAGGACCTCACTGGTGACCAGAGTAGAACATTGCCCTACAAACTCGTCTCCCTGCTAAACGAGAGGGGACAAGACACTGGGGTAAGGATTTTCCCTCTTGTTGAAATGATGTTGAAGTGGGACAGTGAAGTGAAAGTTCATTTAGGAAAGAGTTTGGACTAATTATTGCTCACTGCATAAAAGCAGAAGTCTGGCTTTGAGATAAATGGCTCTATGTGCATATAATATGGGCCTTATTCTATACTTTCAGAACACGTTGGTGTAGCTCTGTGCTTGGCCATATGGAATTCATGTCTGTGTGACTGTGAATAGCTCTGTGAAGTAGAAACTCCTTCATGGGAATACCTTGAATATCAAGGTGCTAATACCGTATCTTTATCATTGCATTTGCAGGTTAATGTTTTCTGATTATAGAATCTAAAAGTAAATACATATTGTCTGATATAAGATCAGAATCCAGACGCACTTTTTAAAAATTCACCTCAAGCTTCTGAGGTCCAGATTTTGTATGACTACCAACAAACACTTAAGAAGCTACCATGGTTGGCCCACAACTTTTAGCTGCTTCAGAGCCTGGGGAAAGGGAAAAAAACTTACAGTAAGAGAGGACGTCCCTGCAGACAAGAATATAGGGGAGCCCTCTGAATATCACAAGGGGAATGCCAGTTTTGCTGATCAAGTCTCTACAAATATCTATTTGATATGAATCAGTATCTGAGTATAAAACATAAATTTAAAATGTCATTTATTATCTACTCAAAACCTGAATGAGAGAAGCAATACTGAGAAAAGATGGTTTGTAAGTATTTTCTGATCGCTACATTTTTACAGTACAGAAGAAAGCACATGGAGAAGCCTAAAGTGGAAGAGGTGCTGGGATGAACGGGAAGCCAAGGCCTAGCCTCTGCCCCTTCTCTCCCCAGCCCTGTGGGGGCCCCTCAGCACCTCTGAGAATCTTAAAGTTCCTTGGACACAGTGCAGGAAAACCACTGACCCACAGGATGAGCCATCCATGTGTTCTTCTGGGCTTCAAAAGTCTGATTGTCAGATTCAGTGTAGCAGTGGGCTCCCTCTGCTCCCTGCATTTGACCTTTGTACTGTAGCCGTGGTCTGGCAGCAGCTGGAAGATGCTACTTGTAGGGTTCTTAGTTTGCAGTGGGACTGTGGCTAGGTGTTTGTCCCGCTACTGTTTCCAGAGCAGTAGTTCTAAGTCATGGAACGTACTGATCCTGGAGGGTGTATACCCTCAGGAGCACACAAGGGAAAAACGGGTGATGCAGGATGTGGGTGTCTGTGTATGGTGTGTGTTAGTGGTGACCCGACAGGCAGGCGAAAGTGCAGGGTGCTCATTTAAATTTAAATTTCAAGTGAACAGTGCATCTGTTTTTAGTTGAAATATACCCTAATTAGTAGTATGTCCTGTATTTTCTCTGTTAACTTGGTGTGTGTGTGTGCGTGCGTGTATGCATATGTGTGTGTGCATGTGTGTGTGTGTGTGCGTACATGTGTGCATATGTGCCATCCTTACTTGCCAAGGACTCTCTTTGAGGTTTGTCTTTCCTCATTTTTGACATTAAAATGCCCTTCTCTTGTGAAGTGATGCTAATAAATGGTGGATGTGGCCACGAATGTGGCCCAAAACAGCAACTCTTGATGATTTTTCCTAACAAACCATTTTGAAATCATATATATATATATATATATATAATCCTAAAATGACACCTCATGTGAAAACTTTGTTTAAGATTTTACAAACAGGAATGCTTTATCTCTCATAAGGAACTAATAAGAACTAATGTTTCCTTCTTTCTGGTAATAAAAATTTCATAACATTTTCTGTTTCCCTTCTCCTTTTGGCTCCCTGGCATCTCGGGGTCACAGTTTACTCAAGAGAAAGAGCTGTTACACTAACTTCATGATTTGCACATTTATTTCTTCTTTAATCAGTTTCACTTTCTCTTTTTATTTGTATTTTGTGAATCACATTACTATATACTATGTACACTTTTTATGAAAACTAGTTTTAGAGAAAAACATGAAAATAAACCTCAGCAATTATAACCAACCAAGTCAATGAGCAACAGATAAGTCAACCATTTAAAATGGGTTTCTGTCACTGTCATCCTGTAAGAGGAGGCCGTGAGGGCAGAGGCTGGTTACCAGTTACCAATTTGTATGTTAAACTGCGCTCCAGTCGCTCCGCAGCCTGGAGCCAGTGGCTCCTCTGCAGCTCCCAGTGGCTCCCTTGGGGAGCAGCAGTCTGGTGCTTGTCCTCAGCCCTCTCACTTCCAGTCTCACTTGCCTCCTGCTTTACTCACCCTCTAAGAACCTTACTCCCGCTGACCGACTTCGCACTGAGTCTGTAACATGCCAGTGCCCTTCGTTAATTCTTCCTCCCATTAATTATTTCTACCCAGGCCACCATTGACTTGGTGATTGGCTATGACCCACCTTCAGCTCCGCATCCAAATGACAAGAGTGGGACCAGCGTTCTGGGAATGGGAGGTAAGCTGACCCTTCTGAAGGCCCGGCCTACCTGAGGGGACTCTGCTAAGATACCCGAGTGGACCCGAGTGGACCTCACAGAGAGGTCCAGCCATGCCAGTGCACCATTTGTTGCTCTCTGCCCCCCAGACGGGGCTCTGTAAAGCAGGTGGAGCAGTGTGAGCTGGGACATGGCAGTTGCTGGGAAATGCCTTCCAGGTAGAGGGCAGGGTGAAAGAGGCCTCTGCTAAACAGGCCCACAGTGAACCCTCCACGCTCACAGGCTCCAAAGCATATCCCAAGCGAAGTCTTGCTTTAGCTTTGTGCTACTCCCACACCCAGTGTCCCAGGTTATGAGGGTCAGGAGCAGCCCTTTTACTTTCTTCCATGTGTTTTACCTCCCACACGTGTGGCCACCAACCTATGCCCTCGGCTGCCAGTCTTAGAGTCAGTTCCCTTGGACTTGACCCCTTTTTTCTTTTCTCACTTGGTCCTGACTCTCCCCATCCCTGAGCGTGCCCTCAGGCTTCTGATCAGTGGGTCTCCTTCAGCATAACCCACTTGTTCTCCTGGGTTTCTGATACAGGTTGTCAGTCATTTAGGGCCAGCAGGTCATACTCTAGATGGGGTAGGAGCTGACTGGGGGACAGAGGAGGGCTTTAATTCTCAGGTGGAAAAACAAAAAATCTCCAAGAGAATCTTTCACAAAGCTGAGGTTGACTTTCTCTTCATGTTTTCCCAGTGTAATGACATGCTAAGTGTCTCTGACCCTTCCTTCACTCTGAGATGGGTCACCAAGTGAGAAACTGGCAATCACCACAGATCAAGGAATTAAATGCCTCAGGGGTTCGTTTTTAAGGAGTCCTTTCTTAGAGCCTGATGTCAAATGACAAAAGGTGAACCGTGTAGGGCTCTGGTGGGTGATCTCAGAGATGTCCCTTTCATTGGCCACCTTGGGAACTGATCTCACAACAAGTGGGTGAGCTGATCCAGGCTATAGGCTTGACTCCCTGAAAACTTGTTACCATGGTGACTGATTCACCAGCTGCCAGTCCACTTGACTAGCAACCACAACCCTGAAGCAGGGATGAACTATTTTTAAATTTTTGCATCTATTCTTAAAGAGCCATCTGTTAAATTTGTGCTCCATTCAACTTCAGAAAAGCAAAAATTCATTCATAGCTAGACTTCCTTGCTTCAAATGTATTTCGGCCCATGAACACCAAGACACTTTTTGCTTGAAATTAAATTTGGTCTGTTTCATAAAACATACCTGTTTATGCCACATGCAGAGGTGAAGAAGACACTGTGGTAGGTGGTAGGATATAAGACATAAATGTGAGTCCCAATAGTCTAGAACTGAATACCATAAATTCCTCCAGAGAGGACCAAGCAAATTATTGCATGCTCCCGTGGTTAGTATATGTTGCCCCAATTCAGCGGGTACTGTGGGTGATGTTTCTTAGATGGGGTCACAGCCCAGGGTCACTAAAGACAGGTGCTGCCAGCAGGGCCTGCAAGTTCTTCTGAGATACCTTTATATTTTCCGTGTAGCAGAACCATGCTTAGGGCCCATGAGTGCTATTTGTCTAAGAATTGGGGTGGAGGTATGATGAATGGCTTACCACCAGACACATTTATGTATTTGACTTCTCACATTTTGCAAACACCTAAAAATTATAAATCCACATTTCAGCCAAGTCATCATGTTATACCCAAAACATCACATGCTTTTATGCTTCTAAACCTATGCTCTCCTGTTCTATGTTCTGCTTTTTAACTTACGCTAAGGATAATATTGTACCACATCTTTGTTCTGACTTTCCAATGACCTTTGGCCCAAAGTAATAAAAATCTGCCTTGACCAGTCCTACCGCTCAACAAGACTTTGTCTTGAGAAACAGAGTACATGTCACAAGCAGAGAGAGGCACTTCAAAGCTCTAGAAAAACAGGGCGCTGTGGATGAATAGTAAATATTGACCAAAAGAGGAGCAAATAAGATATTGTAGAAAGAGCCTCTTTATCTAGGTAGGAGTAGACAGGACTAAGTGGGATTGTGGAGAGTGTTTGGATAAAGGAGTGTTCTGGCAAGGCTATGTTCTGGATTCCAGATCCCAGGGAAGCTGTGACTGGGCTAGTATTCCTTCTCTGCCCCTGGGAATCCCTAGCAGGCTGTCTCTTGCTGGTTGGGCGTAGACAGACCAGGATGATGGAGGAAGGGGGAGGACAGTCTGTAGATCTGACTGATGACAGCCATGTCTTACTCGCTTCTGCTTGAAAGGGAGGAGTGTTAGAAGAAAAGAGAATGGGAGCCTGCAAGAAGGAGAGAGAACTCGATATCCATGTGGGAAAGGCAGAGCTGGGGACACCGAAGGCAGATGTGATTGCATAAGGCGTCCTTATGCGTGTGCACACAGGAGCAACCTAGGAAAGTCACTGCCACAGGCGACTGCACACAGGGGCAGTTTTCAGGCATGTTGCTGTAAAGCTTCTAGAAAGAGTCTCAGGACTTGCCAATTCTTGTTTTGTTAAATTTCTGGGGTTGAGCTGGAGAGCTTTGCTAGGTGTTAATGGGAGCACCAGTTGTAACTGGTAAGGATTACCTACGGAGTCGCTGACACTCAGGAAGGGGACAGGCCTGTGTTGGCGTGGTTGAACTTGGTAGAGTTTAAACAAGTGACATTGTAATTTAGGAGACAGGATGGCATTTGTACAAGAGAATTGTGAAGAGTTTGTCACCAACATGAAGACCTGAACCCTAGTGAATCAGCAGATCTGGATTTGAGCACTGGACTCACCAACCAGTTGTCATTTAATCTCTCTGACCTTCAAATTCCTTACCTAAAACACTGAAGGACTGTATGTTAAATAATGCATAAGGCCCCTTCAGCTCTGGAGTTACAGGATTCTATTAAAATGTCCTGATCAATGCCAAAATTTTTGTGCAAATGAGAAGGCAGGAAGTTAGAAGTGAAGCTAGAAGCTCTGTGGTGGTTCCTGGACCTTACAGGTGTCAGGAGGAGCCATTAGTTTAATAGGCTGAGTCAAAGAGCAGAAAACATTTCAGAGACTAAATGGAAAAATGCTACCCTGAGGAGCGCAGTAACTAGCAGACACTGAGAAGACAAAGAGCAAGTTAGACACCTTCAAGGTTAAAAAAGTAGCTGGGAGTTGGGAAGGAGGAAGTAATTACACCTCACTGGCCGCCTCAGTCAGGACCCAGGACAGCTTTGAGAGGGGTGACAGAATTGTGGTAGCTCTATCGAGCAGTCTGGTGCATCCACCTGAGGCACGTGTGTGCTCGGGAAGTGAAGGTGAGACCTGCCGGGGTCCTCGTCCTCTGAGGAGCTCAGCTGCCTGGGTGCAAAGGTGGAGAAAGCGGGGAGCTGAATGAACAAGTGAACACAGTGAAGCTAAGCACAGACTCGGAGAGAAGTGTCGGGGTGAAGGAAGCAGGGGCAGGGGGCTGTGTGGCCAGGAGGTGGAGGCTTCCTGTGCGGCTGGAATAACTGTGCAAACCCTAAAGGGGGGAGACACTCAGAAAATGGCCTCTCTAATGGGCTGAATAATGTTCCTCAAAAATTTATGTCTACGTGAAACTCAGAATATAACCTTATTTGGAAATACAATCTTTGCGTATGTAATTGGCTCAGATGAGCCGATACTAGATTAGGAGAGGCTTTAAATCTTATGACCTGTGTCCTCTTTAGAAAAGCCAAGGACACACAGGCCAGGAGGGAAGAGGCTGTGTTACCACAGAGACAGAGCCGAGTGTTACAGTAGCAATGCGAGCCAAGGCACGCTACAGATAGCCAGAAGCCACCAGCCAGGAAGAGGCAGGGTCAGAATCCTTCCCTGGGCCTTCAGAGGGAATGTGGCCCTGCCAATGCCTTCATTTGGACTTCTGGAATCTGAAACTGCCAGAGAATAAATGTCTATTGTGTTGAGCCACCCTGGTTGCCGGTCCTCGCTGCGGCAGTCCTAGGAAGCTGTTACAAGCAGCTGATTCCCATCAGTCAGTAGCTCCTGGCCTAGCAGTGCCCTCTGTGGTCACGAAAGAGTCATTCCTTGCAGATCCACTTGGCCGTGAGCCACTGGCTCCCTTGGGCAGGGCATGCCAGCACAGCCACTGACGCTTTGATAACACCCAGCACGCACAGAGGGGTGTGTCTGGCAGGGCCCAAGGCCCCTTGTTCTCAGTGGGACCCTCGGTGTAGCAGCCTTTAACTCTGTGTGGCTGCCCTCACAGGAAGAGCTTTCCTGTGCAAATATCCTCTGCGGTGAGGCAGCCTGGCCTCGGGAAGAGTTGAGGCCCGTTGGCCCTGCCCAGCTCCTCAGCCTGCCGTTTTTGGGGCAGCAGTGTTTGCAGAAGCAGCGGGCCCTCCCCGTTTTGCAGTCTGTTTCCCAAGCATCCACTGAGCAGACTGAGTGCTTGCCCAGAGCCAACCTGCAGAAGGGCAGGATTTACCCTGCTTCCTCCTGTCTGCTGCCCTCATCAGATAGCAGCTCCCCACCCAATGGAGCAGTCACAGCAGGAGGAAGCCCCACTCAGGCCGAAGAGACCTCAGAGCAGTTCTCTTACTTGCCCGGAGGATCCTGCACCATCTATCCCAACCTTGCTCAGTCCAGAACGGTTTCAGAAGGGTCCCTGGCCCTCGGACTCTCCTGAGGAGTGGGGAGTACCACAGAGGACAGCATGTAGGGTGCAGCCAAAGACGTGGGCGGTGGATGGGCCTGCTGGGACACAGCGGATCCACCTCAGACCTGAGGGAGGAGAGGAACATGTCTGGGTGTTATGCTGAGAGTCTGGGTTCAGGAGTCCTGGGACAGGAACAGGCAAAGCCTTTTTAAGAATAGAGAAGAAGGCCCTGCCCCTCCCATCATCTTGCTGAGGACAGTTAGCTGTCCCTCACCCTTGGCTTCCCAGCAGCCTGACTAGGGCACGGGGCACTAGGGAGATAGCACCTCCCTCACCTGCAGTGAGAAGTGAGACCGTTTTTAACTGGGGAGGCAGAGCAACCTGGGGTTAGCTCAGCACTTAATAACCTCCCAGAGGCAAGTGGCTCTGGCTTTCGGACCTCAGGTTTCTGTCTGTAAAATGGGGTGAGGGGTAGTATGGTCCCAGGGTCTATAAAACCCCTTCTGGGCTAACACGTGGGTCTCTGAAACCCTGAAGGACATGCACAACAGATCCAGTAGCACCGAGCCAGGAAGCAGAGGGCAGAATGGGAAGCCACGTGCTTCTTCATTGTGCAGGGACTGAGGGGCCAAGGGACAAGGAAAGGGGCCAAAGGACAGGAAAAGCTCAGTCAGAGGAGAAGAGGGGGAGGGGGAGCAGGAGGAGGAAAGGGAGGAAGGGGAGGAGGATGAGGAGGAGGGAAGAGGAGGAAGGGGAGGAGGAGGACAAGGACGGGGAGGAGGGGGAGGAGGGGAAGAGGGGGGAGGGGGAGGAGGACAGCTCCCAGGCTCCGGGGTCCTGAGAGATCACCTCGAGGATGTGGAGAAGGGCTCTCGGCTCAGCAGGAAGAGTCGAGGGGGGCCCTGTGGTAAAGGCTATTGTTTCCTTCTTTTTACAGAAAAGGGAACTGAAGCTTTGAAAAGTTAAGAAGCTCACTTAGAAAACTGGGCTCAGAGAGTGTGTTGAAGGCCCAGCCCAGGGCTGCTTGGCCAGAAAGTAGGGCCAGTTTCTCCTCTGCCGGGGAGTGGAGCGGGCATGAGCCTTAGGACAGTGAGCGGGAGGAGCAGGGGCGCGGCCTCGGGAGCCCTCAGCAAGCACCGGCGGGCGGGAGTCACTCTTCGCCTCCCACCAGCGTCGCAGACCCAGGCCGGCTCCAGTGCTTCTGCTGGGCCCACTGGGCTCGTCCTCCTCTCGCTCTCCTGGGTCTCTGGTGTTCCCTCATCCCTTCCAAGGCGGCCTAAACAAGTGTTTTGATGAACCATGGGTGTATTTTGTAAAGAAACTGTGTCGAGCACCAAGTCCCAAGTCAGTGTCACCAAGAGCACCCCTCCCCTGGGAACAGTGTCACCTGGGCAAAAGCCCGGAGGGTGCAGACAGACGGAGGACCGTCTCTAACCCGAGTCTCTTCCATGTGTCAGAAGACGAGGAAGAAGACCAGGGCAATGAAGAGAGGTTGGACGGGACAGCCAGAAACTCCAGGCCCAAGAGGCCAGTGGGGCCAGCGTCGGAAGCCCAGCTGGCTAGGCGGGTCACCAAGGGGAAGAGCAGCCGGCGAATGCTGTCCAACAAGCCACAGGACTTCCAGGTACAAACAGCCAGGCTCCGCACGCTGCTCAGTGGCCACGTGGCCTGCCTCCCCACAGGTGCGGCCACGCAGCGGGCCACTGCTCTCCCGGGTGGCAGCTCATCTGGGAGAAAGGGACGTCAGGAAATGAGCCCCACAGAAGACTACGGGGTTTTTCCTTCTGCATGCGGGACTAGGTCTAGTTAGAGGAGGTTTTTCCTAGGAGTGAAACTAGACTCTCCCTTCCCTTTGGGGATAATGAAAGAATAGAATCTCGGACTTGAGAGGCAGCCCTCAGTGAGTGCATGCTCGGGCCCATGAAGCCCAGGGCAAGGACTGGGGGCAGATCAGTGATCATGGCCCTGTCCTTTCCTGGGCCAGCTCTGAACTGTTCACCCCTTTAGCTGCTCCAGGAAGCTTGGTGCCCATCTCAGGAATGACCCTGTCTTGAGCACCAGCCCACTATGCAATGGCCTTAGCCCAGTTTCAGACATCTTTACGCGTGACAGAGCTGAAGTGACGCCTGAGGACACTTTGACACCCTCATCTGGGAAGGGTCAATAACAACCCCCTCTTCACACTTACAGATCCGTGTCAGGGTGATTGAGGGCCGACAGTTAAGTGGCAACAACATCAAGCCTGTAGTCAAGGTCCACGTCTGTGGCCAGACACACCGAACGAGAATCAAGAGAGGGAACAACCCGTTTTTTGATGAGGTAAGGATTGTTGATAAGGACCTCCCAACTCCTGCCACCTCCGCCTTTCTTTGTGAGACAGTGTTGCTATGCAGTTCAGGCTGGCCTTGGACTGACTTTGTAGCCCAGGCTGGTCTTGAACTTGCAATGGTCCTCCTGCCTCAGCCTCCCGAGTGCTGTGATTATAGGAGTACGCCACCACATCCCGCTACCTCTGCCTTTCTGTGAGCAAACAACTGGTAAGGATGAGACAATGCAGAGTTGCAGCATTAAACATTAAACATACAGAGTTCAGAACCACTGGGCCTTGAAGTCACCTGGTTGGCTTTGCCATTGGTTCTCAGAGGGGTCTATGTCTTTCTGCTGTTTCCATGGCAACTTCTCCATGGGTCCCTTCACACCAATGATAGAGCACATGTCACTGACATCTACTTTTGCTTTAGTTACAGAATGTCTCTGGTACATGACCCTGCATGGCTGTGTAATTCATTTTTAAGAGGTATGAGAATGACTTGCTGTTAAAAAGTATGCTAAAGGAAAGCAATTTTGAGTAAACAGGGCTTTTCCCCCTACACTGAGAATGCAGCCTGGTTCTGTTGAATTCTTCTGTGACACTCCTCAAAAATACTCACTATCTTGGCAGTTATCACCCATGTCACAAAGCTGTTTGACTGGGCTGTGAACAGGAGGGCAGGAGGGATAAGCCTGGGGGACCACTCGGAGTCTGGCCTCTCTCTGCCCAGGGGACACATTTCTGAGATTCCTTGGGCCTGGATCTTATGCGGTATTCTCTGAGTCCACCCTCTCTCTTCCCTCCACATAGCTTTTAATTTCAGCAGGGTTTTTTGTTCATTTGTTTGTTTGCTTGTTTTGTTCCTTCACTCACAAAAGAAACCAGTTTCTGTTGTGTCTCTGCTTCTCAGCCTTTGTAAGCTTTGCAGGTGGCCCTGTTCAGTTTGTTGGTTTGTTTGTTTTTGTTTGTTTGAGACCAGGCTCACTGTGCAGTTCAGACTGGCCTTGAACTTGCCTTGCACCAATTTGCATTCATTATCCTTCTTCGGGCTCCTCCTGGCCCCTATGGTCTTCTCACCTCTACTTCACCTTAAGTGAAATCACAGACAGTGGGACACACCCAAGTCATTTAGTGCTCAGGCCGGGGACTGGAGCTGCCTGAGGTGGGGCACTTGGGGGGACTCTGGAGGAGACTGCAGAGTCACACTGGAGGGCACCTGTCAGATGACTAGTGCCCTGCGGCCTGACAGCTGTCCGAGAACAGTTACAGTCAGGCTCCAAGGTCATGGAGGAGCAAAGCAGTCTCCTCCTTCTGCAGAATTGTCATTTTAATGAATTGTTTTGAGATTATATCACCAAAAAAGAGAAGCCAAATTATTGGACTTCTAAACAGATGAATTCATAAGTCACTGAAAGAAGTTCACTGAAAAATCTCCTAGTTTATATTCGTCTCCTCCACCAAGGGGTTGAACTTGATATCACTGACGATGATACAAAATGCAGAGGGCATGTTGATGTGACACTACAGGAGTCATCAGCAGTTACCCTGTGTCACATGCTGTCACATGGCTAAGCTGCATCAGTGAAGAAGCATTCACATGAATCCAGAGTGCAGGTGTTTTACAAAACAACTAGTTTCCGTAGGAAAATCAAGAAACAAGCAAAGGAAAAGTCAGTAATGCTATTCTAGATAAAAGGAAATGCAGAGTGTTAGTTTTCTGGCGCAATAGAGAAGCAAAAGTACAAAATGAAAAGAACAGGTTTATTGAGGACGTAGAACAGAGCACACAACCCATGGCGGCTGGGCGTCTCCTTCAACGAGGTACAAAGAGGCAGAGGGTGCTGTGACCTCTGACTGAAGTGGTGCATGGGGCGGATACTGGTGACATGGGAGGAACTGATTGGAATTCTCTTTGCATGCAAACAGGAAGGGGAGTTGCAATTAGGGCTGAAGAAGAAGCAGGAAGTTCCCACTTTGGCCTTCCGCCATGTTAGGCCACTGCCATAACCGTACAGTAATTTGTACTGGGGCAAGAACTTTCACAGAGCTGTAACAGCTAAATGCTTTGTGATTCTTCCATGAATCCTAGATTTTTTTTCCAAAAAAAGAATGCTAAAGAACCCTTTTCTGAAACAAATGGAGAAATTTAAAAATTGATTACCTATATAGATGTTAAGATTCTTTGGTATGATGCCAGTGCTGTGATTATGTAGGAAGATGTTCTTGACCTTAGGCAACATATGCAAATGTATTTTGAAAGGGTGAGCTCTGTGGTATCCAGAATTGTTTTGAAGTAGTTTAGCTGAAAATAGAGAAAGATGAAGCAAATGTTCCAAAATGGTAACAACTGGTAAACAAAATGGTAGCAAAATGGTAAACATAGGTAAAAGACAGTGTTTATTTTACCATTGTCTCCTTTTGCCTGTAGATTTGAAATATTTCTAAGAATTTAGAGTAAAGTGTTTTTGTTTGAATAAGTGCTATTTTCTTTGAGAATTCACATTTGTTGGACATGGTGCTACTTCTATATACCTGATACTGATCTCCCAATAATCAACTTTATTAAACTTAGCTCTTGTTGTGTGTTAAAATTGAAAGGCATTAATATAGTCTAATGGACAAAGTTTTCCTTTAAGCTGCTTTTTTAGAGAAGGTAAAATTGAAGTCACTAGACAAAGATGAGAGAGCTAAAAAATGGTAGTGAATTAAATGAATACTTGTGTTGCATCAGCCATGAGGACCCAAGTAGGAGTGGCAAGATGGGTGCCAGGGATTTAGCTCAGCAGCATAAAGACCTGGCAAGCACAAGGTCCTGAGTTTGATTCCCAGTACAAACAAAAAAGTGGCAACATGAAACGACCCTAGATCTTTATTTCATTTAGTTAACAAATATCTATTCCCAAACAACTTTATTTAGTTAAGTAAGTGCAGTATTTATTATTTTTCTCTTCTTCCTTTTTCTAACATGCAGAAGTGGCTTTATTGTAAGTTCAGGTGGTGTTCACATGCTCAAACCTGTTTTGAATGTATTTTATACTTTTTTATTTTGAGACAAGGACTCACTATGCAGTTTATTTAATTTATTTATTTATTTTTGGAATTTAAGAATTTAGACACATATGCGTGTGTGTTGTTTTTTTTGTTTGTTTGTTTTTGTTTTTTTGTACCAGGGATCAAACTCACGACCTCACACTTGCAAGTCAAGCGCTTATGCTGCTGAGCTAAATCCCCAGCCCTGGAATTTAAGAATTTAACTGTTGTGTGGTATATGTATTATATGTAAGACATTTCTATGCTTAATTCTAAATCATAAAATTCACAACATTTTACAGGCCAAATTTCATAAAATTTTTACTTGAAAAAATGTTTTCACAGGCTACTCTTCCATAGCTGGAGTTTAGCTCAGTGGCACAAGCTCCTACCTGGCAAGCATCAGGTCATGAGTTCAATCCCTGGTACCGGAAAAAAAAAATCTTCTAATCAAAGGGACCATAGAGTACATGTAGCTTTCTGCCTTAGAGATTATAGTATTACACCCAAAGGGGAGAGGTTTTTTTAAAAGCCACCTAGCTGCAAAATCTACAGGGGAAGTGGATTTTTTGATTTTTTTTTTTTTTTTTGGTACTGGTGATCGAACTCACGACCTTACGCTTGCCAGGTAGGTGCTTATGCCGCTGAGCTAAATCCCCGGCCAGGAAGTGGATTTTTAAAAAATCTACCTTTAAAATGCAAAAGCAAATAATATAATTGTTGAATCCATTGAAATCCTAAAAGTTTCTTTAAAATGGTCCATATGGTGTGTACAACAGCACAGCTGGTATAAAACTGCTTGCATTTAGTTTGAAGCATAAAAACAATGTATATGAATAGTATTCTTTGAAAAATAATTTGAAATGCTACCTCTGCATTATAAGACCAATTTAGACAGTATTGAGAAAGTTAACAAACAAACTGAATTTTAAAGGATTCAAACATTTACTTTGAATTTTTTTAGTATGACTCACTGATAAGGTTAAAAAAAGTTGCTGCCAAACTAACTTGGGATGCCTTATTTCAAGCTACATGTAACATATTTTGCTGTGTATATGCTAAAACTGTACAAGTAAACTCCCATTTCCTAGCTTTTCTGTTGCAATTGGGCATCTCTGAACCTTGAAGCCCTTTTTGCAGTTTCCTCCGATGACGGTAGTGGTATCGGTCATGAAAATGGCCGTGATGCCTCAGGGGCTGGAGATAACCCTGTACCAATGATATACTTTTCCCATACTGGTGAACCTAAGAGGGTTCGAAGAAAGAACTGGAAAAATTACTACTTTAACATTCAGTGAAAAGAAAGAAGAAGCAAAACGTAAACAAAAGAATAACTCTGGCAGTGGTCACTCTGCCCATGCGTTGCCCAAGCAGAACTCCTGCTGGCACTTAGGAGTTTTTGTTGAAGTTGTGAATGGCGAATATGCGTCTGGTAAATCAATTCTCAAGCCTTGAAGTAGAGACAAAAGGCTTTGTAGTGATACCAGTGGCAGCAGTGCTGCTGAACTTGATGAAAGGCGGGACTTGTGAGGAGTATTTGCTGTGAAGAAGCTGCTTGCAGGGATACCAGCTAGAGCATTTTGGAAGAAGAACCACAAGAAGAAAATCATCAGAGGAAACCTTTGCCTTTCTTGGGAGCACCTGAGGCTTTTTCTGGAACTGCAATAGAAAAAGAATTTTTATCATCCTCGTTAACACTACACCCAGTCATTGTCCATCCTGTACTACCCAGCATTCCAGGAAGAAAAGAAATGTTCTCACTACGTAGTTTAGACTGGCCTTGAATGCACTATGTAGCCCAGGTTGGCCTCAAGTGCACGGCAGTTGTCCTGCCTCAGCCTCCCGAGTGCTGTGATTACAGGTGTGCACCACCCCAGCCAGCTTGCACTGTTTTCATTTCTGTTGTTTTGTTTGGTCTTATTTTACAAGAACCTTCCAATATGGTAACGCCAGATTCCCACTACCCCTGAATCCCCTGCTAATGTTTAAGCATGTTCTTTATTGTTTTCACAGTTATTTTTCTACAATGTTCACATGACCCCTTCTGAACTGATGGATGAGATCATCAGCATCCGGGTAAGAGGGCAGGAGCAAGAAAGGGTGGCTCTCCAGCTGCCAGCCAAAGGGGGTCAGCCTTTCACCATTCTTCTTTCTTTCAGGTTTATAATTCCCATTCTTTGCGGGCAGATTGTCTAATGGGGGAGTTTAAGGTAGGTGACAACGATCTGCTTCCTTCAACTTACATAAAAATCAGAACAGTCATAATAGAGAAACTGATTCACACCCAGGTCTAGGAGCGCTTGTCTTGGTGACATTTTAAGGTTGTGTGCGAAGAGTCAACACTGTGGTCTTTGCAGAGGGGCTATCGGGTTCTGATCTTCTAAAATATCAATTAATAGTTCCTCAAAGCAAGGTGCCTTCCAGCTGCTGCTAGCCTGCCCCCCATGGATAGAAGCAGCCTGCTCCTTCAGAGGCAGGGTGCCTCACTGGTGAGAAACCCGTCCCTCAGCTGCATTTGACTGCGGCCCCAGAGCTCCTTCCTTAAAACCAACTGCTGTAAATTTGGAATGTGAGAGGAAAGCCAAAGGAGGCAAGGCAATCAGTTTGCTTTTCCGAGAAACTCACACTGGAAGTAACAGACAGACTTGGTTGGCTCCTCAGCAGTTCTCCAGGGAATGGGCAGCTGCTTCTTGAAGGAAGAAACTTGAGTCAGTGAAAGCCCTGAAGGATGATCTGGGTCATGTAGACCTGTGTGTGCAAAGAACCCAGCCCAGCACCTGGCCCATGGAGATGCCTGATTGATGGTGACAGTAATATTAGCATTAGTAGTGATTGGAGGAGGAAAATTACTGGGTCAGAAGTTGAGCTTAGGTGGTTAATGGTCACAGTTGGCTTTGGACTTTCAGTGCCAAAACTGGGAGAGAGTCAGGAAGACTGAGACAAGTTGGTCACCCCTACTCTCATGGTCTGTTCCAGCTTTAAGACTAGGTCATTCATCAGCCATGAATGACTGGGGGCGGCCTATGCCCCATGCACCATGCACCAGGGAAGGCACTGGAGGTGCAGAACAAATAAGATGGAAATTCCTATCTATTGAAGAGGTTTAAGTCTAGCCAGGGGCACTGTGTTTAAATATAATAAGGGTGCTTTCATTGAAGTGATGGGACGGACCTAAAAACCTACTTAAACTACTTTAAATTGTTTTTCCCAGATTGATGTTGGATTTGTTTACGATGAGCCTGGTGAGTCATGTTCGCCCCCGCCTATTCGAAGTCTCCAGTTCATTCCTCTTATCCTGATTCTAAGAATCAAAGGAATCAAAGTCAAAGAATAAAACCTTTTTTCTTGTTGGGGGAGAATGTTTGGTTAAAATGAGTCACAGTAGCTTAGTGTGAATGTCCATTTTATCTTGACATTTATAAATAATTGCTATGTTTTGTGATAATAATTTCTACCTTATCAAGAAGGAATTATGAAGTCAGTTGTAAAGCTTAGAGCCTGTTGTTTAAGTCACCTAGGAACAAAGGGTGGGCTGGGGAGAGGAGGAGGAGGAAGAACAGAGGATGTAATACAAGGACTTGTCTGGGGAATTTGGGCTGCCAGGGGCATCTGCTCAGAGCAGATGAAATCGCACAGCCTTAGAGTGTCTCTGTCCTGTTGCTCCTTTCTTTGTTTTAGGTCATGCTGTCATGAGAAAGTGGCTTCTTCTCAATGACCCTGAAGATGCTAGCTCAGGTGCTAAAGGCTACATGAAAGTCAGCATGTTTGTCCTGGGAACTGGAGATGAGCCTCCTGTGAGTCCCTAAATTCTGCATTTTTATTCTTTTCACAAAAAAAAGAGTACCAGGACTTAAGCAAGTTGGCGCCAGTCGCTGTGGAAGGGAGTGTGGCTTCCATCCACTCAGTCACCCTCAGCCTCCAGTTCCTCCGATTCTCAAAAAGGTGCCCTTCCCTCCCTCATAGGCAAAGTTACCTCACCCGCACTCACCTCACTGCACTCCGTGAGCGAGCAGTTCAGACAGTGTGTGTATTTATGACTTCCGTGCATTATTAGAAAGACCGATTCTATCTGCAGAGCATGACTTACTTTCAGAACTCGGCACTGTTACCCAAAGGGTTTGTGATTATTCTGGGAATTTGGACAGTAAACTGGGAAGGGGACCGGAGAGAAATTAAAAGCACATCAACATGTGTTTTCTCTCTGACTCACAGTCTCTCTCTGTATCTCTGTTTTTGTCTCTGTCTCTGTCTCTGTTCCTCCGCCCATTTGATATTCATGACTACAAAAGGACACAGAAACGTATGAGCAGCAACTCTGTAGAACAGTTTTGAGGTTGAAGGAAATTCTTAAGCCCCAAACAGAGAAAATCCCAATGGAAGCAGTTTCAGTTGGTTCACTTTACAAGCATGGCATGTGTTTTTAAAAGTGCTCCCTTTGTACATGTACAATTTTAATCATGTGTCTCCAAAAGCCTGAGAAACGGGACCGAGACAGTGACAGTGACGATGTGGAAAGTAACCTGTTGCTCCCAGCTGGCATTGCCCTCCGGTGGGTGACCTTCATGCTGAAGATCTACCGGGCCGAGGACATCCCCCAGAGTATGTATGGATTTCGTTTTGCAAGGAGATGGTCAGTTATCTGCTTAATGTGACAAGTTACAGCCATACTCTGATGCTCCCTGTGGCAGGTTTTTCTTCTGAAAGGACTTCATGGACTTCTTTTCACTCATCTGGCCCCAGGGAAGCTTCCTGGCAGGCTCCTGGGGAAGCCAGTTGGTTGCTGGTTCTTGTTCCTAGCTGAGTGTCTACCCACCTTTGGCCGTTCTGCTCTATCCTTTCTTCCATCAGCATTCTGTCTTCTCCTTCTAGACAATGTTAAAGAGAGGTGAGAAGTTAGCACTTCTAATCCTTTTTTTTTTTTTTTTTTTTGTCTCTTTGAGACAGGGTTTCGATATGCAGTTCAGGCTGGCCTTGAGCTCACTTTGTAGCCCAGGCTGGTCTCGAACTCACAACGATCCTCATGCCTCAGCCTCCTGAGTGTTGGGATTACAGGCATGAGCCACCACACCTGGCTTTCTAATCCTTTTTTGACGAAAATGAAAATGTAAAATTTTGTCATCAAAAATTAATGTGTTTGCTATTAGACTTAAAAGTAACCAAGCAAAAGGCATGAAAGTCCTAGCAACTAGAAGTCTATTCTTGCAGTCTTACAATATTCTGTCTTATAATACAGTCTCCATTTCAGCAGGAGGCTGGATGCATTTAAGGGAAGGCTTGGCTGTTCCATGTAAAGGAGCCGCTCTAGCCCCCCACCCCCGGGGGGCCCAGACCTTTCCCCACGTCCCCAGGAGGCAGCACCCACAGCACACACTGAGGCAGTTTGCCACTTTTCCTCAGAAATGTGTCTTCATTAAGGCCCTAGCGTGACTCATATTGTGTTTTTTCAGAAATACCTTTAATAAAGTAAATTAAACTTCATGTTATGCTTCCTATTTGACTTGTTCAGTTGACCTCTATGTTGGAATTTGTTAAAGCAGAGAGACCTATATTTTTAGTGGTTTCTGTGTGTTACAATTATGATATTTATGAGTATGCCACCTTTTACTGAATTTCTCTAAAAAGTAGGACTGGGCCTATATGATTTTTGGAAAAAGGAGCTGAGGCTCCTTTTTCCAAATCGAAACCATGCTTGAATTTGAGAGTGGGCTCTGGCTCTGACTGAATTGGCTTTTAAAATTCTACTCTGGCTCTGACTGAATTGGCTTTTAAAATTCTACTTTCTTCTTCCACAGTGATCAGTTCTGAGCATGATAATTATTAGTTTATTTTTCAAGGTGCTCCTATTAATTTCAAAACTTTGCAGTGAGAAGACATTTTTTTTTCCTCTCAAATGGGTTAAAAAAAAATTCACCTCCTGTTGCTTGCTGCCCTAGAGAATGATTCTTGTTTTCCTACTTTCATGTGTAGAGGACCTCTTTAAATTTTGCTGGATATTTTCCATTCTTCTAAGTGTAAATCAAATGTCATTTTTGCTTTGTGACATATTACCTTCCAGTGGATGACGCCTTCTCACAGACGGTAAAGGAAATATTTGGTGGTACTGCTGATAAGAAAAACCTTGTGGATCCTTTTGTAGAAGTTTCCTTTGCTGGAAAAAAGGTTGGTAGGTCATCCAAATGCTGGTGCCTCTTGGAATGAATACTTAAAGCACTGTGCTTTCTTTGGAACAGATGTCTGCTTATTCATTGTTCAAATAGCTCCCTGATGAGCAAGCTGTTCTGCAGGAGCTCCTGGTATCTAGACAGGATCCTGCCAGCTTTTCGCAGCTTTAGATTAGAGTGAAAAGTATGCAGGACTCAGATAATTCAGTCTTTTGAAGCTTTAGTAATAAAAGCTACCACTGAACTATTGGGATTACTTCCTAGATTCAAGCATTATCTTAATCTTAGGCGAGCCAATCAGAAACATCCTTGCTAAATATAATAGGGAGTGAAACCCCTCCCCCCAGCTTCCTGGTCTGATTTCTGCCTGCCTTGCTCCAGGGAGCAGTTGAGGTAGAAAGTTGGCCTGGACACCTCAGCCCATCTCCTGGGAAAAGCTGGCAGACTCTTGGTGTAGACACTATAACCACCACAGAGATGGCCAGAACTGGGAATTCTATTCCTCAGAATTAAGAACATACCCTTGGACAGTTAAGACCACAAACAGCTAGTCTTCCCCCTGTGTTTGGGCCATAGGCTTATGAAAGCAGGATTTAACAAACTGCACACACTAACTGGACTCTGTTTCCTAGAATGGCCATCGGAGGAAAAGCTCTCATTCCTGGGGTGAGACCTGTGATTTAAATTCAGGCTTCCTCCCTCTCCATAGGCAGACATGTTTCTTAACCTCTAAGTTTCCATTGCTTAAATTATACCTATGGGTTGTGCTAGTCTGTAGGATTTTTGAGGGGATTAATTAACTTGAGAAGAAATTATTGTTAGCCTACTAAGCACCAGATACCGCCTTATTTTCTGGAAATGTAGAAATGAGCACACAGGACTGCCATTGTTTTCTGCAGGTTCCTGTGGAACCTAGAAGAAGAGACAGACGTAGCCCAGTTTCTGTCACTGTAACAAAGTACCTGAGTTTGGGTTATTTATAAAGAATAAGTTTATTTAGCTTGTGCCTTTGGAGACTGGGAATTCCAAAAGCATGGCACTGACATCTACTTGGCATCTGGTGACGACCCTCTCACTGCCTCCTAACTGGCTTGGGCATCACATGGGGAGACAGTGAAGATTCTAGCTTAAATTTCCCTTCTTCCAACAAACCCACCCTTGCCATCATCTGAGAGGGGGTCCCATCCTCTTGACCTCACCTAATCCTAATTATCTCTCAAAGGCCTCACCTCAAAACACCAGTAATATATGAGTTTAGGTCTTAAGTTTGCAACACATGAACTTCTGGGGAACATACTGAAACCACATCACAGACAATAAACAAAGAAACAAGAAACTGAATAATTTCAGACAGTGATAAGAACTACACAGAAAATGAAGCAGGCGATGAAGTGACTGGTGTGAGGAGGCATGGTTTGTGAAGTCATCTGGGGTCACCTTTCTGGAAGAGACGTGTAAGCAGAAACCTTGACGTGCAGAGATTTGGGGTTACAGAGACTTCAGGTAAAGAGAAGAGCAGTGGAGGGAACCAAAACAGAGCCTCTCTGGCAGCACAGGAACATCTGCGTGGCCGGGGGAGAGGACGTGGGAGGACACTAAGAGGCAAGGTCTAGATTGGAGAGACCTTTGTTGGGGGACAGGCAGGGACCTGGGCTTTATTCTGAGTGCACTTTGTGGGGTCACTGATGATGTTACACAGTGTAGCGATGAGGATTCCCGTAGGAACCAACTGCAGGCGCGGGGGGAGACATGGTTCAGGGTCTGCGTGAAGATTACTAATGGACGGCATGGGGAGCATCAGGGTGTCATGCTGACTCCAGTCTTTGCTCCAGCAATTGTATACATGTAGGCAGAAATGCTGGGGCAAGAATCATTGAGGTAAGGAAGAGGCTGGTGGCAGCCCTCCAAAGATCCATGTGGACGTGCTAAGGATGGGAAGCTGATCAAGCAGGGTATAATAAATGCACAATAAACTTTTAAACTCTTCTTTTATTACCTGGCAATTGGAAACTGATAAAGACATGTTTTCCAATTATCTGGCAATTGGAAACTGATAAAGACATGTTTTTTTTTAAAGCCTTTCATGCACAAAACAACTAACATCAATATTAAACTTGTCGTATTTTACTAAATTATATTAAGAAATAAAGTTGGAGGCTTAGTAGCGGATTAGTAACAAGTGATGGAGCACATGCTTTGCATATTTAGGGCTCTGAGTTCAATCTCAAGCACAAAAGAAAAAAAGAAAAAAGTAGAGTTTAAACAGGTCACTAAGTATATAACCAGTAAGTAAACTGATAAAGTTATTATAGAGTGTGCATGTATTGTGACTGTTAGAAATTAGAAACTTGCACATTTGTAATCTTGTTTTGGTGGTATTTCAGGTTTGCACAAATATAATTGAGAAAAATGCAAACCCTGAGTGGAATCAAGTTGTCAATCTTCAGATCAAGGTTTGATTTTCTTTTCTTTTACAAAAGTCAGGCTACTTTAGTACTTACTGAGTAAGTGGAGAAATAATTCCTGTTTTCTGTTTCCTTTTAACAGTTTCCTTCAATGTGTGAAAAAATTAAACTAACTGTATTTGACTGGTGAGTTGAAAATAGAATCTGTCTAATTGTACATTAAAGAATTAAACATTTGGGCATTTTGCGCATTACTCTAGCTAGTCTCTTACAATTTAGGATATTTGTTTGCAATCCACAGGAAGAAATTACTTCATTCCAATAAACCTCTCCTGGAAATGGGGGGGTTTCTTAGATGATGATGATGATGATGATAGAAATGGTTTGGATAGCTTGGTTCAATTTCTCATAAGCAAAAGAAGGGGAAAATTATCTGAAAATGCTCAAAGATAAGAAACTGAGGATTTAAACATCATTAGGCTGTCCAAAATGGACTTTAGAAATAGAATTATTTCTCAGAAAAAATAACTAAGATATTCTGAAACAATTCTTTGTTATTGCTAGAAAGAAAAATGGATAAAGCCACCTGACTGAAGGCAAAGAAAGTTCAGTAAAATCTTCTGGTGGAATACTACACAAACACCTCAGCATTGATTGGTCATAACAAGATAATTCTTGTTGATTGTTGTAGTTGGATGGAGGGTTTCACTGACAGCTCGGTTCTCTGAGCATAGAAACATGCAAATTCATCATCATGATAGTCCTCGTTCTAATCATTATTAGTGCTTATTATATTAGCTTTCATTTTTTGTGCTCTGCTAAGTGCCTGGCGCTGTGCTATTTCTGAACTGCATCATCTCGTTTAGTCTTTAGAGTTACCCTGTGAGTAGGAGCTACTGTTGGTTTCACCGACAGGGGAGCATGCTGGACCTGGAAGAGGTCAGGTAGCTTTCCCAGAGTCCCTTGGATGGTTAGAGAGCCGATAGGCTCTCACCCTGCCTGGCTGTCCCCATAGTTTGTCCTTAGGACAAAAGCACTTGACTGTCATGTTAGTACCCTGCTGATGTTATGGAAAGAGGACATGTTGGGAGAAGAATGGGTCTTATTCTATTTGATGACCACCATGAATTGAAAACTAAATTGGGGCTATGAGGACAAAATATTTCTTCCTTTGGTGTAAAAAAAGTTTTAAGTTCCAGGGCTGTAGCTAGGTGGAAGAGTTTTCCTTGTCTAGAATGTGGAAGGTCTTGGGCTCTATCCCCAGTACCACAGGAAAGAAATGTGTTAAGGCATTTAAGTACCTCGGGCCATATATTGAATGTGCTTTAGGGATCTCAGGGTCCCTGGGATTTAGCTTGGATGGTGACTCTGAACTATAAACTCTGCAGTGGGCTGATGGTTGACTGAGCCATCTCCCATTACCTGTTGTCAATTGGGGTTTATTTTTCTGACCTCACTTCATCTTCTGTCCTCAGTGCAGTAGAAGAGATTAAGATGCACAGAGAGACTCTGTTTAACTGGGAGATGCTTGGAGCAAGATCGTGGCTTATACACCTTGTAGTCGTGTAACTAAGGGTTCTTCAGATGTAGTCCCGATTCATCTGCATGCAAAGAAAATATCCAAAACCCGGGCATGTGATTTAATAGCCATAAATAATATTTTTTCTTAGGCAAATTGTGTTTAATTAGTCACTTCTTATAACCTAATATACCATGTTCTAATCTTTTCCCCAAAGCTGAGCCTTTGCTTTTTCTCAATGGGTTTTAGACCTCAGAGTGGGTATGCTCCCAGGTAGAGTAAAAAAATGAGAAGAATGAAACAGACAGAAAATATTCAGTATTCAGTCATCAGCACACACACACACACACACACCATCATCATCATCATAGTAATTAGTATGAACATGGTCAAATGAGATACATGGTGTGGTGCAAAAATACAGTGAATGTTTAAGTTTACAATAAATTTTATTGCTGTAAAAAGATACAATGCTGTTAACGCTTCTCAGAACGGTGCCCTCCCTGCAAAGCACGCTTATTCCGTCATTACTGTCCCTTTCCAACGTCATTACTGTCCCTTAAGTACTCTGGAAGTACTTTTTTGTCTTTATTAGCACCTTAGACTGCCTTGCTGTCCTGGATTGATTTAAAATGCTCACTTTTAATTGTCATTTGACTGGAGGAAGAGCCAGGAGTTGTGTGGTGCCGGCCCTGAGGAGTAGGGCGGGTACGGCACAGCGCGATGCTCCCCGAGTCTGCCTCCCTCCTGGACCGCGGCTGGGACAGTGCTCCTCAGCGCTCCGAGGACACTCACAGGAGCCGGTGGCCTCTAGCCCTGCTTCCGAGGGTGGCAGGAATGCAGGCTAGGTGTGTACAAAATGAGGAAGAGTATTTGGAGGGGAATGTGTATTTGACTGCAATAATACTTTTCAATTTAAACATTTACTGTGTCACTTACTCACCCATCCACACAACTGTTTTAGTAACAGGATTATGCTCTATTCCTACTTTGCCCAAACTGGTCAATTCATTTTATGACAGTGGCACTAAGTGTGACTATAGACACATCCTTTGATCTTCCAGTAAAATTTCAAGTTCTAACTGCAGAATGACTTATCCAACTGGACCAGTGTTTCTCATGGGTGATTAGAGACCCCTCTGCATTAGGATATACTCTTACAAGTGTATAATCTTGGTTCTTAACCTAGGCTTTTTGAGAGAGTTAAAAACCTTGAGCAGGAGATGGGGGTGGGGAGTTTCCAGTAAAGCCCAAGGAGCCCTGAACAGGATGACCTTGGAGGTCTGTGGTATTTTCCAGATCTTTCAATTGTATTGTTGAAATGAAGACAAATCTTCATAGTCGGAGGCCTTAACCTGTTCTTTTACACAGGGATCGTCTTACCAAAAATGACGTAGTTGGAACAACATATCTATATCTCTCTAAAATTGCTGCATCTGGTGGAGAAGTAGAAGGTGAGTCTCAGCAGATCTGAAACGAGACAGGTTACAAAACTTCCAGGGAAAATATAAACTTGGGGAGCCACCTCACAATAGGGTGAGTTTCTTAAAAGGCAAATGTGAGAAACCCAGTGAACAATTTCAGTGATATTTTGGTGGTGTCCAGCAAAATAATTAAAAATAGAAGCAACTAACAGTTTACCAAGTTTAGCTTTGCTGCTCACATCTAAAACTTCTTTGCCAGTAGCTATTTTATTAATTTTTACTGAAAATATAGAATGCTAACACATTACCTTTTTTAAGAATGGCACTGATACAAGTTCACCCAAACATAAAATAAATTCCCCTCTCAGCTGATTCCCTTGATAGAAACAAAGAGAACAGATGCCAGCGAACTATGTAATGTGCATTTTGTTTTCGTTTTAACAAGTGCTTAAAACCAATACATTTTCTTTTCATCGTTCTGCACATGGGAGAAATACTTGTCTGGCATTCTA
Organism: Hydrochoerus hydrochaeris; assembly: GCA_004027455.1. NCBI lineage: Eukaryota > Metazoa > Chordata > Mammalia > Rodentia > Hydrochaeridae > Hydrochoerus > Hydrochoerus hydrochaeris. Next base: position 104,503 of record PVLA01004793.1, read on the forward strand.
GTGCGTATACCAGAACTTGCGGGTGGTAATGGAGGAAAGAGGTTAGAGTGGGAGGGGAAATACGCCATAGAACACGTTAATACAAGCATCTGTTTTGTTACCAAAGCAAAAATTCTTATAATTGCTGATAGACCAAATGTACTGAGTCAAGGGAGAGAACTATTTTGAGACAAAATTTTTCATAAGAAACTCAGGTTTCCTCTTATCCTCATTGCAAGAGATGACTTTATGGGTTTTTTTTAAATAGTGTTAACCCAAGCAATAGCATGAATAAAAACTTGGAAGATTAGAGGTAGGGTGAAGAAGATACCAGTTTCCTATCTCACGAAACTAAAAGACAGGTTATTATAAATCTATAGAAAAACAAACAAGTGAACAAGGAGAATAAGAGAGCCAGGTAGTTGTGTAATTGGCAGAAAGCTAAGGGTTCTTCGAATGTAGTCTAGAGACATCTGAATGCACAGAAAAGATCCAAAGCCCAAAAATAATACTAGGAGCCTCTTACTGAGTAAGCATCCAGATGTAAAAGTACTATAGCCTAAATCACCAAGAGAACCTGTAGAGGAATTTAAAAATCATGCTGTACTTGATTCCTTCACTGGAACAAAAATCAGAGTGTGTAAAACAACCACTTAATATTAGGAGTCACTTAATATTATCTAAAGATAATTATTCAAAGAATATTTGTGTAAGTATTTAACCTAGTGATAGGATGATAACACTCACAGGAACTAACACCAGAGTTCCTTCCCTGTCTCAGAGACATCTCATTGAGGGCAGTCTGTCACAGGTTTGCAGAATAAAATGAGGTGTCATCCCCCTCAAAAGAAACAAACCCTGCTTTGAGTGAAATAATGTACCATTAACTACAGGCATTGGCTTACACAGCTTCAGACTAAATTAACCTGGATTTTCTGGTCTCAGTCCCAACTAAGTCAGCCCCAAGACAAGGAAATGTTTTACTGAAAGTGTCAGTTCTCTGGGCCTCCTTTGGCTGAGGAAAGCTAGCTCTTCTCAGTTAAGTGCCTACTTCCTTGGGGCTGACCAATTTGGGTTGTTTGCATGAGGATGCTGCCAGTTGTGACAAAGTTTTGAGCCATCTTACATTTACCCATTACGAAAGGGTCATGTGATTTGGGTCTAAATTTTGAATTTTTCTGGTATTGCTAATAAACCACTTACCTAGCACAGAATTTGATTAACTTTTCAGTGTCTGTTTAAAATGCTCATGTTTCCCTTGTTTTTTAACCAATCATATTTTTACTACATAGATTTCTCATCTTCGGGAACTGGGGCTGCATCGTACACAGGTTTATGCTTTGTGATTTTGCTTTCTATTAGAGCTTCCTATCTATGATCTTACTAAGAATATATTAATTGATTGTCTCTAGAATCTTTTTTTGACATTTTGCTAGCTCACAAATAGTTTTGCAAGTAGTAATTTTTATGGACATTGTGTGTTTGTCCTGCATAGCTAAGCTTGAAACAAACATACTAACAAGGCCGTGTTACATGATTTCGGTTTTTACCTGGATACACACCATCCCATTTGGCTTCATTGCAAATAATTCTTTGTGAGATGTAGCATTGTTATTTTTTTATATTCAGTAAGCAGAGATATGAAGCGCTAAACCAACTGTCCTGAAATGTATGAAGTTTCTTTCTCTCACTTCAGCATGGATGTCTAGGTTGTAAGATATGAGCCTTTTCCACTTTTTGCCCTGAAGGTCAGCTTCCAAACATGAAGCATCATCTCATGTACTTTGGTTTGTATAGCCCTCAGCATTTTTTGCAAGTTTGCTTATTGTGACTATCATAATTCTCCTGAGGCAGATGCTATTGTTCCCCAAATAGATGAGGATTCAGAGATCTAGAGATCCTCTGCCCAATAAATATGTGCTGTGATAACTGTCCAGGGTTGTAGTGAAAGAAATGAGAAAGTGCATGTTGGAAAGCTTTGCAAACTCTCAAGCTATGTGCAAATAGCTATAATTATGTAATCTGCTTTTTACATAATTGTAAATGTCCAATTCTGACTTGTTTTAAAAAAATCAATCTTATATTGTTATCAGACTTTATATAAATACAAAATGCCTTAGGTTTGTGACTGACATGGCAGATTTGGAAATGCCTTATTTCTTCGTCTATTTGTCCAGCCAATTAATAAATATTTATGGTAGAAACAGTATTGAAGGAATCAAAATAAAGCATGCTTAAATTCTTTCACTCCCTCAGAAGGATTCTGTACTCTAGTCACAGAAACAAGCTGCTGTTTGAGGTTCTAAAAACAGCAGTGTAGTGCTGGGGCTGGGGCTCAGTGGTGCAGCTGTGCCTTGCAGGCACAAGGCCCTGGGTTTGATCCTTAGCAGCACACCAAATAAATAATATGAAAACTAAAATGCCAAATGGTTTATAGAAGTTCACAATGCCAAGGATTTCAAAGAGGTGAGGGAAGCATGGAAACACTGTTTTCAGAAATGGGTCCTACCTAGATTAGAGGAAGCCCTGGTAGTCAGCCCAGAGACACGTATTTTATTTTGTGTTGGCTCTTCAGGAAGAACACTGGGAAGTTTGATGTGGCAACTGTACATAAAATGGGTTACAAATGTTTGGGGAAAGAAAGACACTTGCCTTGTGAGAGAATAGATTTTCCCAGGCGACCATGTTGAGACATGAGCGTATGGAAGAACAGTTCTTCACGTTAATGCTCAACCAAACAAATCAAAGGGCATGTTAAGTATGTTAAACTGAAAAAGAGACTTGGTTGAATGAAAGGAATTAATCCCTTGGTATCAGAGTCCAGGCAGTGGATCAAACACTCATGACCAACCACTCAGTCACCCGTGGAACTGGCTGAGGGTGAGGTGGGCTTAGACCAGAGGAATGCGTGGTATAGTGAAAGGTGACCTTGTCCGAGCTTTGAATCTCAAGGTCTGAGCCCAAATCTACGAAACTGTAGGATCTTTCACAAGTCCCCTCACTTTTGGGGGCTTTGTTTTCCCCATCTGCAATGTGACGCGACCATGTGCACTAGCTTGAATGTCCCTTCTGACTTAAACATTCTGTAACTGAACTTCTAAAATTACTTGCTTTCCTCTGTGAGTTTCTACTTTAATCATTTATTCCTACTCAGTATCCCTCTCCTATATCCTTTTAACACAAGGAAAGAAACCTATGTTCTTAATGATCAATTAGTTAATTTTGCAATATTGCATACAGCAGAGGGGATGAAGCCTAACCAGTTTATATATTCAGATATATTAGTCTTGTTTCTTCCTGCCAAATTGTCTAGAATATGATAAATGTCTCAGAAAAATTTCTTCTGGGAGAAATATTGGTCCTCATAAAAGTCATAAGAGATTTTTAAACAGATGTGATGTATTTTACCCTGGTGGTGGTGGTTGCTTCTCCGTATTTTAACTTAAATGTTTCGTTTCTCTTGCTCTCTCTTCCCTGAGACTTCTGGCTAGCTAATTTCATCCAGTGTCCAGAGTTTTCATCTCCTTCTCAAAATCCCCTCTGCCATTTTGACACACAGGTAGTTTCCCATGATAAAAACGATTGTGAAGAAAATATCTACACAGTTAGGTCGATTTTGTATTAATGGTCATGCTGCCCACTTTCTATTCCACATTTGTCTGTCACCCTCAGGGTTAAGCTTAAAGTTTGAAAAGGAGTGTTCTGGTCAACTTCATATCCACAGCAACAATGGTCTTTACAATGTCCTGAAAGACAGGCTGAAGCATTGGCTTTAAAGTATCTTTTTGATTATGCCTAATATAATGTGTCCCATTATTTAGCATCAGTAGTTCATAGAAAACTCTTCTTTACACTGAACAAATCAAAGTGGCTTCCATGTATCTTCCAGCAGCGGTCTTCACTCTGCCTTTTGGAGGCAAGTCTCTTTCTTTTCCGTATGGAAGCCGTTCAGACTGTTGGAGTCAGCTCTTACACTTTCTCTCACCCACAGTTTCTTCTTAATGTAGCTATTTCCTTCCTTCCACTGCCCTCAGCGCCTTTCATTGATGAATGCAAGTGGAAGAAATGCAGCGTTTGTTAATTATCAAAAGAAACAGAAAGTCATGAATGGTATTGCTCTTATCACTTCTGATTACCCTATGGCTCTATAACCATAGGCAGGTAGTTTGTTGTTACATATACAAGTTTCAAATATATGCTTTAATAGCATCTGCCAGATTTATACTAACTGAGGTCAAATAGCATCTGCCAGATTTATACTGAGGTCAAATTATACTAACTGAGGTCAAATAGCATCCTGCCAGATTTATACCATACTGAGGTCAAATTATATCTTTTGAGAATAAATAAAATTAACCTGATATATCATTTAAGTGATTTCTCAAAACCATATAATCTTTTACCTCAATTGCCAATACAATGTTTAATACATTATAAACTTGCAAAAAATGTGAAAGCCAACTTGAAAAGCTTTTTATTCTTTCATTTTAAATAGTATTATCTTTTTGTAAGAATAAATTTAGCCAAAATACTCCTAAAATATTTTTCTCACATATTTTCAACAATAATAAAGGGTAAATATGGAAATTCTTACGAGTGCTTATAACTTACACTAATACAACTAACTTCTACTTTGGAGGAAAATCATCTCATCTAATGAGCTAATAACTAATATTTATTTCAACAGGTCCAATGTTAAAAGCCTAAAATTCAATGATGATGTTTATTTCTTAGCAAATACAGGTGAAACAGAGGTGGGGTTTGTCCCAACATTTGGACCTTGTTATCTGAACCTTTATGGAAGTCCCAGAGAGTACACAGGATTCCCAGACCCATACGATGACCTAAATACTGGAAAGGTTGGTTTTTCAATTAAGGTTGCCATTAATGAGCACTGGCGAATGTGATTCCTCCTTATAAGGGTGATAATTAAGTGTCGTATTTAGGGGCATCCTCCTAATTCATTTTCAGACCTATTGTACTGCTGATCAAGTGTTGAAGGCTAGAAATCTTGTACTCCTTGAGTCTTAGAGTGCAAAAACAGAGAAGGATCCTGGAGATTATCTAAGTTGATGATGGCAAGTGGCATTTCCCTCCTTCAAGTTGTATACTGACAGAACGCATCATAATTAATGCTGGGCTGGAGTGTAGCTCAGTAGTAGAATGCTTGCCTAGCATGCAGGAGCCCTGGGTTCAATTCCTTGCAATTCTTTTCTATATCGTACTCTAGAAATTTACCAAATAATTGATACTGACATAACTGATGAACTGCTGAAGCACTCTGCTATTCCTAATCTGGCTCAATCTTTTAATTTTGTACATGAGAACACCAAGGGCAGAGATGAGAAAACCTTTTCCCACCACAGACAGTCCAAAAAGACTATTCTTGCTGGGGGTTTAGCTCAGCGGCATAAGTGCCTGCTTGGCAAATGTGAGGTCCTGAGTTCGATCCCTGGCACCAAAAATAATAATAATAAAATAAAAAATGAAAAGACCATTCTTTTTTACTGTTTTCCATGAGTAGGGGCCTAATCCTGTATTCTTGCCTTTCAGGGAGAAGGAGTTGCCTACAGAGGCAGGATCTTGGTTGAATTAAGCACTTTGCTTGAAAAGACACCACCAGATAAGAAGCTTGAGCCCATTTCAAATGACGACCTGCTGGTTGTTGAGGTAAATGTTAGACTGTGAGTCATACATGGCACAGGAAGGGCAGCTAAAGGACCGGAGCAGAGGTAAGGTGGCTGGCCACTGACTGCTTGAGCAAGAGACACCCAGGGATAAACAGTCAGCAATGGCAGAGTTGGGGAAAGACTGTCTTCTAACAAGTGCTTCCAGTGACTTCTTGTATCTGCAGCAGCCCTGTGTGGGGCGGTGAAACTTGCTTCATTCTTTGAGATGTCACCTTACCGAACACTGGCAAGAACAGAACACTCTATCTGCTAACTGGACATGGGTGTTGTGAGGAGTTAACCATAAAAGTTGCCACTCAAAGTTATGAGTACAGCCACTAGGTATTCTTATTTTCACAGATAGCTGGTATATGTCAGGCTTCAGAGCTTTCAGGGCATGTTTACTTACAGCCCATACTACAAATGCTCCGAGCTCCCCTTTCTCCTTGAAGACAAGTAGTTTTCCATGGTTACTTCCCTACTTCTGAGAATCCCAAGTGTATGCTTTTGGGCCCCACAAATCTGGATTATCTGCAGGAACAACACAGTCACTGATGCTTCTCTGCTCTGGTCCTTTCCTGCTAGTTCCAAATCACTTCCAGTCCTTGGGCTGCTTTTATCTTCCATTCTGGACACAAGGCCTTTCTCTCATTTGCACTCATTATGGAGAAATCAAACAACAACTTTTAAAAAACTTTCAGCTGTGGCACAGGAGTAGGGAGGCAGTGAAATGGGAATCACAAAGCAACCTGTTCTGTGAACTCCAGAGCTCAGACAAGCTTTCCGAGTCCCTCCTAAGAGCCTTCCTGTCTGCTTCAGTGTGGCTTATTGTGGTGGGACTAGTTTCTCCTCCTCTCCGGACCTAACCCATCTTCCTTCCTGTCAGAGCCCAGGTCCCACAGTCCATCCAAGGACTGTTTTCTTCCTTCTAGTAGTCCCATGTCTGCCTGTTACAAAATCTGCCCCATTTCAGGATGACTGAAAGGGTAAATATCCACTCCTCCTAGCAGAAACTCCCTTCTCCCACAGAAGAATGCAGCTTTGCTCACTGACTTCCAGGAAGCGTGGCCCTCGGGGCGTGCCACCTGCAGCAGCCTCCTCCCAGCCTGTGCCAGTCTCCTGGGAGTTGAGTCATGACCAGAATCCAAATTATTCTCTTCAGAGTTCAGTCTCTCCAGCGTGAGGGTCCTATCGATGGGAGATTATGTGTGTGCTGTGTGGGAACATCGAGGAAGCTGAATGAGATTCTGGCTCAAGTGGAGGCTGGCAGGACAGACGTGGTGTCCCTACCCCTCCCTGGGCCACCTCAGGAACTTGCTCTGTTTTCTGCAGCTCCTGGCTTAACAGATGCCTTTGGCTTAAATACTGCTCATTTTCTTCTGAGTCCTGACATGGGTCCCAAATTATGCTTCCTATTTTCAGCTCCTTCCCTTTCCTTACATCATCCTCAGTGGTTTACAAAGAAGAAGTTATACAGTATATATAAGTTCTGACTAATAAATAACTTCCTACTTTTTGATTCTTACACAATCCGGATGAAAACACAAAATTTCCACAGCATTCCTGAACCAGGACTTGGTTGTGAGTAGTTAACCCAAGATCCTGACAAGTAGCTTGAGTCCCCCAAGTTTCTCTGTCAAAGTGAGACCAGACTAACGTAGGGAAGCTTTAAACTCACGACACCCAACTTAATGTCCCTACATGACTCGGTGTGCAGGGTGTAAACCATTGTTTTAGAAAGTCTTCCAAAAAGATTGAAGCTGAGAGATTTCTGACAAAATGTTATTGGAGATTTTTGTAGACCATGTCAAAAATTCCTTTAACTAAAATGAAGACTTCAGAATGATGGGATGTACAGGGGGTTGTATATCCCCTGCACTTATAAGACTACAAGCTATTTCATAGTCAGAAATTCTTGGAATAGTTCTCAGAAAATTAAAAAGAGTCACCATATGATACAGTAATTCTGCTTCCGAATATAGACCCAAGAGAATTGGAAGCATGGACTCAGATATTTGTATACCCATATTCAAAGCAGTGTTATTCACATTAGCTAAACGGTGAAAGCAACCCACATATCCGTTATGGATAAGTGAATAAACAAAATGAGGTATATTACTATAATGGAATATTAATTGGCCTGGAAAAAGGAAATTCTGACACATGCAACAGCATGGATGATACTGAGAACTTATAAGGGAATTGAACCAGCCTCAGAAGGACAAATACTGCGTGATTCCACTTAAACTGGGTACTTAGAATAGAAACAGAAAGTACAATGGAATTGGTCAGGGGAAGTGAGGCATTGTTTAATGAGTGTAAGAGTGTCGGTTTCAAAAGATAGAAAAGTTCAGGGGATGGCGCTTGGTGGTGGTTGCACAGCGGTGTGAATGGACTTAAAACCACTGAATCATATCCTAAGATGGTAACATCTGCTACTGTCCACAGTTTTTTCAAAGGTTTTCGAAATGCTCATCTGAGTACTTCTGTAAAAATGTGACCACATCCTTGCCTCATACGAGCCTGAAGATCTGTCCATAACTATGGTTCATTTGATTGAGTGAGGACCGTAGTGTGTGGATGGACAGTAAAGGAAAAGATAATACATAATCAGCATCCTCCAAGGACCAAGTATTTTCGTCATATTTATTCCATCGTATGAAATGTGCAGATTAATAGCTTTCACGCTGACATTTCCATCCACGCATACAGTGGGTTTCAGTTGAATCCAGCCTTCCTACCGCTCTCTCTGGCCCTCTTCCTGCCCCTGCCTCACCTCCTCCACTAACAGTCCACCCTCTATTTTCAGTTCATCTTTTTTGCTGTTGTTGTTAGTTCCTACAAAAAACTTGTGATACTTATCTTTTCTGTGTCTGGCTAATTTCACTCAACGTGCTAGCCATAAAAATAATTTTATTACAATTCCAGAGGTGAGAGGCATTGCTATTTTGCTGCTGGTTTGTGTTACAAAATTGGTAGTGAGGTGGTAATTGGAAGAAAATGAATACAACAAAAAGTCATCATGCGTCAAAGTGTGAAACCTCTATGACCACTGGTTTCATACAGAAGGAGCACAGGGCTCAAGTGCTTCTCAAGGGGCTTTTGAACTAAAGGTGATCTGGTGAGAAATTTGTCATGCAATTTGAGTGTAATTATTTGTGGGTCTTTAAGTCAATCAGTGGAGCACATAAGCCGCGTGAGCCCTGCGTGTTCTCACCTCCTTCCTGGAGAAGTGCACGCAGAACTAGATTCCATCAGGGTTCCGGGGCAGGCCCTGTATGTGGACAGTACTAAGTGATGGAGTACCTTGCACATAATAAAGCACAGCTGCTTAGACCACTGAGTGCCTGTTTGACTGGAGAAGACAAAAAACTGAAGGTCAGGGGGCTGTGGGTCACAAGAAAAGAAACGCCATCTAAACCAGGACTTGGGGCCAGATAGGGATTCAAGAGATGTTACGTATTCGGGCCCATAGAGGAGGGCTGAAGGGCTCAAGCTCATTTTTGCTAGGCCGATAGACACTCAGCATGGTGACTCAGAGCCCTAACTTCAGCCCTGAGCCTCACAGCGTACCCTCAGTAAACCATGACAGAAGGAAGGAAGGAAGGAAGGAAGGAAGGAAGGAAGGAAGGAAGGAAGGAAGGAAGGAGAACAATTCCACAATTTTTAAATTTGACATTAAAATCTATTTTCTGATTAGAAAATAAACACAAAGCAATTCAAAAAGTCAAGCACGTATAAGATAGAAAACAAAATTTGCCATCATCTCGCAACCTTTTCCGATGTAAGTGTTATCAATCTGAGTCTTTTTCTCCCATACCTCCCTCATGCATATGCCTCTGTTAAAAATATACTTAGTGAATTCACCTAAAATGTACCATTTTAGGGTTCAAAGATGAAGCTTAGCCATAGAGTTCTTGCCTAGCATGCACAAGGCCCCGTGTTTGATCTGTAAAACCACAACATAATATTAGGAAAGTAAAATAAGATGCTTTCTGTTTGCACATGTGGAGCTACTTAAGTCACGGTGAGCTTTCATTCTGTTACAAGGCTGTAATAAAATTTGCTTCAGCAGTGACCTACAGACGGGCATTTGTATTTTCTCCCTTGATTTAAATCAGTGACGCAGTCAACATCTGTCTTCCCACTCGTGTGAGTATGAGGGCAACCTCTGGTGTTCAGCACTAATTAAGTAGATTTATAATCACATCTGCTAGAAATCCACGTGTAAATAAGGGCAAAAGAATTTTTTTGAACTTTATGTCTACTTGTCTCTCACAGAAATATCAGCGAAGGCGGAAGTACAGTCTTTCTGCCGTGTTCCATTCAGCCACTATGCTGCAAGACGTTGGCGAGGCCATTCAGTTCGAAGTCAGCATTGGGAACTATGGCAACAAATTTGACACGACCTGTAAGCCTTTGGCATCAACAACTCAGTACAGCCGTGCTGTTTTTGACGGTAAGACAGACACAGGCTGTTCTCTCCTCTGTGGGCTTACTGTGGGTGCGCATGACACGCACTGTCTTCTCCCTCTGGCAGCCATTATCCCCTGCATGTTGGTAGGGGAGGAAAAGGTGAAAGAGATTTTCACAATACTGAGAGAATAAGAACTGTTTATTCCTTCATTGCTTATTTGAATAAAATTATAGAACAGACTACCCCAGACCATTCCACACGCATGTAGATTTCTCAGTAGTTCAGTCTTCACATCTCTTGGTAAACCTGTGTCTGAGTGTCCAGTGTTACTGACTCCTGTTGTTTCATACCAGGGAACCACTATTACTATTTACCCTGGGCCCACACAAAGCCAGTGGTTACCCTGACTTCGTATTGGGAGGATATTAGTCATCGCCTGGATGCAGTGAACATTCTCCTAGTCATGGCAGAGAGGCTGGTAAGTTTATCTTTCTTACATTTCTTCTCCTTTTTTTGCATTTCATTTCACCAGGGTAACTTATGTATCAGAATACAGGCTATCATACTACAACACAAGACCTCAAAATACAATGGTCAGTAAGATAAGAGCCTTTTCTGTAGTGACAGCTGAGGTAAGTGGACCGGAGCTGGTGTGGTGCTTCATTGGTGCTGTGGACCACTTTGCCTCTCATGGTTCTGCTACAACTAAGGAGCCACTGTTGTCTGCCTAGTAGAGGCCACTTACAGCAACACCTAACCTCCATCGTGAAGGAGAAAGCATGATAAGAAAGACCCCCAAGAAACATTGTCTATTTCTATTTACTTTGCATTGGCCAGAATCCATTCTCGCAGCAATAGTTAATGTCAGGGAAGGTGTGGAATGCAGTATTATTCCCGAGCAGGCATATGGCTAGATAAAAGTTTTCTTTGAAGAATGGAGGATGTAAAAAGCCGGGTCTGAGAAAAGGCAGGATTCACAATTTCTGTCATAATTTGCATATGGAGAGTGCTTTATTCCAATAGCAATGTGGAACTCTTAGGGTTTGCTGTTAGTGCTGTAAAAATCTCCACTATGGTAAGAAGTGCCTTAGAGGAACCATTGTCTGAGATTTTCCACTCTTGGTACAGTGAAGAACTTCCCTTGTTTGGTGGTTACAGGCTGGTTTCTACTGGTGGAACTGCATAGACAGGATACCCATGATTATCCATCTTGTTGATATTGCTCAACTAGATTGGTGAGGAAAAAGGAGACATGTTTGGGATATTTCTGATTAAATAAGCAATGCTAAATTATCCCTGTCACGTATGGATAAAATCTGTCTGGTATTAGTGCTTTGATTTCCACATGGTATTAATGTCAGGTATCAGAGGGGTCTTCCAGGAAAAAGGTTGATGGGATAGAAACAATGCTATAGGGGCTGGGGATTTAGCTCAGCGGCATAAGCACTTGCCTTGCAAGCACATGGTCATGAGTTCGATCCCCGATACTGATAAAAAAAAAAAAAGAAAGAAACAATGCTATATATATATACACATATAATCACACTGTATCTCAGTTCATTTTCTCTCTTTGCTGAGACAAAATGCCTGATGCTCAAAGTTAAGGAAGGAAAGATTTATTTAGTTCATAGTTTGTGGAGGTTTCAGTCCATAGTCAATTGGCACCAAGGCAGGGTGGCATGGCGGAGGAGCGAAAGTTCATGGTGGTGGAAAACAGAAAAAGCAACAAAGAGCAAAGGGAGGAGAGCAACCCTCTTTTCCCGCCTTCTTATTGTAAGCAGGCTACCTGCCTTAGGGCAGGTGTAGCATTCACACCATCTCCATGCCCTCCTCTTGCACAGTCTCAGGATGTTTACAAAGTGAGGACCCTGACTTCATGTTAAGTCACTTAGTTAAACTTCTGCACCTCTCAAGTCGACTCAATGAATTAACCATCACAACATCCTAGGGTATACACAGCCACCCAAGGGCATCTCCTCTATACCCTAAGATGTGGAACAGCTGAGTCACTTAGTTAAGCTTCCGAACTTCTCAGATTGACACAGTGTATCAACCATTACACACTGAAACCCATTAATATGTACAATTGATGTGTATTGTGTCAATAAAAATAAAAATTTAAACCAGATGTGGTGGCACACATTTGTAATCCCAGCATTGGAGGCTGAGTAGGATCGAAGCAAGTTGGAGGCCAGTGAGTTCAAGGCCAGCTTAAACTACATAGTGAGATCCTGTCTCAAAATAAATAAGTATTTAAAAATTATATTAATGTTTACCAGGACTGAACCAAGGTATATAGGATCATGCTTGATGTAAGATGCTATAGAAAAATCTAAAAATAATATATTATAAAGACAATATGGAAGGATATATATATATACTGTATATATATATATATATATATATATATATATATATATGCAGTCAAATTAAATATAATTGTCATGCAGTAAAGTTGCCATTGATTTACAGTGTAGTTATAATATTAATTTTTAAATCTCCTTTCTAGGGAAATGATGGAGAATTAGTCATAACTCTTTTCTAGTTACCTCTTGAATATTCCTCAGCTCTTTTTACTTCTTCTTACCTGTTTTCTCTCCCCTGATCAAGCTGCTCTGATTCCAGGCTAAGTTCAAAAGAAAGGTGGCTTCCTGAGGCCAGGACTCTGAATGCCCATGGTAGGGCTCCCCACCTCTCTGTTGGCACATGCTCAGTATGACACAGCAGAATGAGCTAAGCTTAATCTGTGCTCTCTGCCTAGCCCAGGAACCAGCATTTCTTAAAGGTGCTCTGGTTCCTTCAGTAGGGACTGGCATTTAAAAAACAAGGTATGGGCACTGGAGTTCTCACTGCTACTAATGCATCATTGTTTCTAGGCTCTGTCAGCAGATAAACTTGCACACACATGTGCACACACAAAGATATGTGCATTTATAACTACATTTGTCAGTATATTAAAGGCCATTAGTTTATAAAAAGAATCCCAATACCAAAGATTTATTCTAGTTTTTTCTATTCTTTGTAACTGGGCAAAACTTGGTCTCCATTATCTTCAATATAATCACTCATTTTCCAACTTAAAATTCTTATAAATGACTGTTAAAAACGAGCCTTCTTGTTTAATCATAAACAACCATATGTTTATGATTATTGTTGCCTTGTGACTAAGGTTGTATAATCAAAATATGCTCAGATGTTACTTAGGTTAGTTCAATGTAATCATATTATTTATCTTAAATATAATTAGCTCCTAACTAGAATATATAAAAACCTCAAAAAATTAAACCACCTAAAATTAAAGACCCCATCAGTAAATGGGCAAGAATTAGGCATAGTGACCCACAACTATAATTTCAGCACTCCAGAGACTGAGGCAGGAGGATTACCATAAGTTCAAGGCCAGCCTGGGCTACATAGTGAGTTCAAGGACAGCCTGAACTACACAGTGAGACCCCGTCTCAAAAAAAAAAAAAGAAGAAAAGAAAGAAAAATAAATGAGCAAGAGCAATGAACACTTTATAGAGGAAGAAATACAAATAGTTAACAAAAACATGAAAAAGTGTTCAACATTTCTGTGTCCCTTAAAGAAATTCAGATTTAAGCAATGCTAAGAGTCCATCTTACTCTGGAAAGAATGACAAGAAATCAAACAATAGCAAATGCTGGCAGGAAAAAGGAACCTTCCTACATTGTTGATGGGAGTGTAAACTAGTATAATCACCATGGAAACCAGCACGGAGTTCATGAAGAATTGAACTTAGAAATTATGTGACTCAGTTATCCCCCTACTATGTCCTCCCCCAGAGCCTAAGTCATACCATAGCTACACACACACACACATACACACCAATGTTTATAATAGCACAGTTTGTAACAGCTAAATCCTGGAAGCAACCTCTGTACCCACCCGCAGACGACTGGATAAAGAAAATGTGACATCAGTATATAATAAAATGCTACTTAGCTATAAATAACAATAGATTGGAGACATTTGTGGGAAAATGGATGCACCTAGACAACACAACGGTGAATAAATCAGGCACCCAAGTTTAAATACTCTGTAGTATCTCTTACTTGCAGGAGGCAAAATAAAAACAGAGAGAATAATAAAGCGTGGATAGAAGACAAGGGATGGAGTGCCATGGGGAAGAGATCCAAGGAAACAAGGGTGAGGGATGAGGAGGAGGAAGGAGAAATAAGCAGGCTAAAGCTGTGCCATATGCAGGAACCTGATAACCGCGGTGAACATGGTTAAACTAACAGGAATGAAAATTGGGATAGGAGAATTAGAGGAGGTGAGAGGGAGGGGAAAATAAAAGGGAAAAATGTTAAAAAAAAAAAAGAAGCTCTCTGTAATATGTACATGTACCGGCTCCTCAATTGATTGTAAACTACATGTACTGCAAACATGTACTAACACAAATTTTTTTTAAAGTTAAAGAAAAGAAATATAATTAGATCCATTTTGTTTTAGTTTATATTCTGTTTTAGGGTTCTCTCCCCTGTCCTGCCTGGTTTCTTTGTATTTATTGTTGAATACAAAAAATATTGACATGGGTTTAAAGGTCAGACTATATACGATTGTTCTATTGCTGAAGCACACTCATATTTATTACAACTTGAAAAAGTAGTGCTAAGCTATAGAATTATTAGATGTAAGAAGTTCTCCAGGTTTTCTGTAATTAAGTCTCTTCTTTTTCTCCAGTGGTAAAGGCTTTGCCAGGTATAATGGTACTATGCAGTTACCATTTATTTTCTCTCTTTCCAACTTCTTCAGCAATCGAACATAGAGGCTGTAAAATCAGGGATGCAAGGTAAAATTCCTGCAAACGAGTTGGCCAAATTGTGGTTGAAGCTGATAGATGAAGTTATAGAAGACACAAGGTACAGTGATCTTACTTTTACTTCAGCATTCCCAGCCATGCCCTCCTCCCTGAATTCTGCCTGAAAGAGGCTCTAGAATCATCTCAAGTATTTGTCTGAAAAATGAATTCGAACTATTTGGACCTCTTAACAGGCCCTCAGTAGGAGGCGCCTCTGACTCACTGTCAGGAAAACCTCTGGTGCCGGTGCTAAGGCAGCCAGCAGAGGCCAGAGCTTCCCTCCAGGAAGCAGACCCGGGCCTGCCTGGGCCATGTGGGGTGGGCCCTGGGGGGCGGGGAGCAGGCTTGTGCTTCCTCTTCTCAGCAATCGTGGGTGTCCACTGCCCTGAAGAAGAGACTCCTGGGTCCTACAGGGATGGGGTCTGAGCCTGAGGCTTTGCTTTACCGTTCAGAACGGTGTTCCTAACGCTTAAACATATTTTAGAAATGTCCTTTGAACTCATTCTTTTACTGAGTGCCCAAGGAACTGTGGTCAAACCTGTTAGGCAAAGCCAGTAAATATCTCTTGTGCCAGAAGCCCTTTCAGAGCTGTGATGTAGGAAAACAGCTCAGATCTTTTGGCATTTGGAAGCCAAGGAAGGAAGTGAGTCATTCCAAGACTGCCGTAAGTACAAGCTAATAAAGAGGTGGACTGGGAAGTTGGAAAGAAAATCCGATTGAGTACTTTCCATGAGCCACAGAAGCCCTGGACAGCTTCTGACCCCACGGGTGCTACCCTAAGTCTGCCTGTCTTCTTGTGCCTTCTAGTGGTGTAGCCAGGTCATTGAAAAGCAGCTGAAATCAAGGTACTGTTGGGCATGTGTACCTGTGAGAGCATGTGAGAACAGGGTCCTGAGGCAACATCTCTGAGTCTCCTTATCTTAGAGATGAGAACTCAGCCGCCCGAGGAGGGAAGAGCTGCCTGGAGTTAGGGTGACCATGTCATGGTGCAGTCAGCATCAGTTTAGCGAGAGGTCTCGTGTGTGTTTTTTGAACTAACAGTTTCCACGTATATTTTTGCCTCACAGAATCACCTTAACTGTTCACACATATTGCCATGATTAATGAAACAGAACAGAAACATTTAGTGGTAGCTTTCATGTAGAAAATGCATGTGAATTTTCAGATTTGCTTAGCAAAACACAAATGTATCTACTTATACTTCTGACATGAGCTGTTTTTGAAGAATCAAATAGGATCTTTTTCAACTTTATGAACAGGAAATTCAGTGTTTGAAGGAAGTCTAGGGTTTCCTTCATTCAAACAATTGGGTGAAATTTAAATAAGTGGAAATTCTAGGTGGGCACAATGTGAATAGAACTTCCCGCGGTTGGTGACAGCCTCTCGCTGTGGGCCCTGCAGTTGCTGTGGTGAGAGGACAGGGCTTTGGCCCCAGCTCAGCCACTCTGGTATCCCTTTGGATCTGTCACTGGACTTCCAGGGTCTCATGTTGAGGGGGTCTTGGCCTGTCCAAGTGGTCCCTACTCTGTTTGGGGCTCACGGCCCTTTGAGAATCCGACATGGTGAAGATGATACTGATGATGAGGATGAGAGAGTGATGTCGGTGTTACTCAGGCCTCACTGTGCAGGGACTGTGTTCTCTGTTCATTTTTCACAGCAACTCTAAAAAGTGAATATTATTTTCCCATACTTGAAGACAGGAAAACAAGAGGCTGAGTAACAGGTTAAGATTACTGATTTTCAATGGTAGAGCCACACTCTGACCTCAGCAGTTGCCTGCAAAGCCTGTTCTTCATCGTTAGGTCAGCCTGCATGTCAACAAAGACACATGTGCTCTTCCTTATGGGTGACAGGGCTTCACAGGTCTCCTGAGGCCCACCATAGACCGCCTAAGGTTCAGAGTCCTAAAGTTAGCATGTCAGATAGATGATCTTTAACCCCCATCACGGTGTGCATCCATACAGAGACTGTACAATGCAGGTGCAGGGTGGGCCAGTGTCTCCCAGTGCTGCTATTTCCATCTTCTTCCCAGTGACTCCACGGACCTTAGTCTCACCTAAGGCATTACTTAGATTTTTAATCCTGCTTTTTGTTTTGATAGTGCCAGATACACTCAAATGCATTTTAAACCAGGCAAAATTTGTAGAATCAGCTAGGAGACAGGTGTGATATGCAAGATGGAAACCAAACATAACTTGAACTCGAGAATTTTGAGGATTAGAAAGTACTTTCTTTTTCTTTTTTTTTTTAGATACACTTTGCCTCTCACAGAAGGAAGACCTAACATCACAATTCTTGATACTCAGATCCAAAAGTTACGGTCCAGATCTCTCTCCCAGATACATGAGGCAGCTGTGAGAATGAGGTCGGAAGCCGCAGACATGAAGTCCACATTGTTAGAAATTGAGGACTGGTTTGATAAGTTGATGCAACTGACTGAAGAGGTAAGAATTTTAAACCAACCAAATGTCACGCAATATGGAGGAAGGATTCTGCAGAATGGTACTGAGGATAGGGTGGTAGTAGAGTATCTAACATGTTGTCTGGGGTATGAACTGATCTGACCAATGATAAAATCAAGGAGTTACTGGGCTGAGGATGACAGTGGTTAATGGGGCCAAAAGCCACTGAAGTCAATGTGTTTTAGTTACTTTTCTCATTGCTAATACAAAATGGCCAACACCCACAAGTTAAGAGACAAAAAGTTTGTAGAGGATTCAGTCTGTAATGACTGGCTCTAAGGCAGAGTGGCATATGGCAGAGAGACAACAGTTCATGGTGTGTTTGTGGGGTGGGGTAGCAAAAGCAACAACACTCTGTCCCTTATATTGTAGGCAGGCTACCCTCCCTAGAGTGAGTGCAGCACTCACACCCTTAGTCCTAGCACTGGGCCATGAATCAATCACAAACTCTAGATTCAGCCACTTCCAAAATGCCTGCCTCCCCCCATGACTGCATGAGGTTTTGAGGGGACATCCAGACACAAATCATAACACAAGGCAAGAGAAGAATTTTTAGTTGGGTCCTGGAAAGGTTTCCAAAATGGGCCAATCATTGTCATTTTCCAAATATTTGAAATATTTTGAGTGAAGTAGCAGAGCTTTGTGTCACAGAGAATTAAAATGTTAGCTTTGATTAGGGTTGGAAAGATCTAGATTTAAATCTTAGATCTGACATGTGTTGCAAGTTGTTTGATCTAAGCTTCATTTTTCCCATATGTAAAATGGAAATAAACAGTACTTATTTTACTGCACTGTATTGTGAAGATTTAAAGGAGATGATGAGTGTAAAATGCTGAGCACAGAGCAGGGCATACAGTGAGCACTAGATAAATGTTGTCTGTTATGTGATTCAGTGGACTGGAAGAACAAGGAAGCAAAAACAACTTTTCCTTCCAATGTTAAGGGAGTAATGTTTTAGCTCCTGTCACTACTATAACAGAATGCCAAAGTCTGGGTAACTTATAAAGAAGAGATATTTACTTCTTACAGTTCTAGAAGCTAAGAAGTTCAAACTTGAGGAACCTGTGCCTTTGGAGGGCTTTCTTGTTGCATCATCCCATGGCATAAGGCAGAAGGGACAGAGAAGGCAATAGAGCAAGCAAGCAAGAGGGAACTTAGTTTGTAACTAGCTCACTTTCATGATAACTAACTCACATCCCTGATAACAAAGTGAACCTATTTGTAAAGACACGGCCTTCCTCCCTCCTGACCTAATTACTTCTTATTAGGCCACATCTCCTAATACTGTTGCATTGGGGATAAAGTTTTCAACACATGAACCTTGAAGAACATTCAAACCATCACACGTGGGTGGTGATATTTTCAGGTAGAAACACTTCTGAAAATATATCAGAACTATAGGTAATTGCTGTTTTATACTTTGCATGCATTGGTACTTTTTGAGTTTTCTTTAGTGAACATATAACTCATAATCAGAGAAAAGAACTAAATTAAAATTTCTAAAACTAAATTAATATTTCAGAATTGGCAAGCATTGGATTGGTAAGACGGGTGCATTCCATGTGGTTTATAAAACATATGCAAGTTCTAGCCCTTTGACTACGCTGATGTTTTCCTTAGCTTGAGCTAAGAGGGAGAGTTTCCTAAAAGCCCCAAGAGGAGATTAGGTGGGGTGTTTGCCAGTGGTTCTGATCTGCTCCCCTTCTCTGCATTTTTCCACTTGGCCAGTTGCAATCAGTCTCCCAGCCCTTCACGTTTGCTGTGTGGTTCTGTGAGAAGATGCGGGTCCCGAGGACTTTGAGACAGACCCCTAATCATAGCATCACTTTGCTCAGAGAAGCCTGGACAGGCCAGCCTGCGACACCTCCAGTCCCTCTGCAATTAGACTAATCCTAACCTTGCTTGTCTTTTCCTTCCAACCGATGTGCCCAGCCGCAGAACAGCATGCCTGATGTTATCATCTGGATGATCCGGGGAGAGAAAAGGCTGGCCTACGCGCGAGTTCCTGCCCATCAGGTTTTATACTCCACCAGTGGGGAGAAAGCATCTGGGAAATACTGTGGGAAAACCCAAACCATCCTTCTGAAGGTGTGCGTCTTCATGGGATGTGGAATATTTATATGCAAACTTGTGTTCTGGGGAAAGGCTTACTTTATAATTTACCTGCCCCTGAAGGGCCAAGGTGACTGACCAGTTCTAGCTCATTTAACACCTCATTCTAGGGTGATAATTTGTAGAGTCATTTAAGGTCAGTTGGCACTCATCACAGACACCTTCCTTGATGACACTGTGACAGTAATACTAACATAGCATTTTCTACTTCCTTCTCCTGCAAAGGTATGCCTCTTTCCTTCAGTGCTATTGAGGGTGTGCAAGGAGAGAGAAAGTGGCATAGTGAGCCCATGGAATCTATTGCTCTAGCCAAATGGGTCCTCAGATTCAAAATATGTGATAATTGCTTCCTGAGGGCAGGGGTTCTGAACGTTTTGAGAATGCCAGATTCCAATGCCTGATGAAAATCACTCCAGACTAGTGCACATCACATACTCATCCAATATTTTGCATATACTTGGGAGTTTCATAGGACACATAACCCCTTTCTAAGGGGTTTCTGACCCCTGATGAAGAATGTCTCTGTGTTGCGTTTGGAAAACCAAAGAAAAGATGGGGTTGGAAACAAAGAAATTGGGACAGTTCTTGTCTGTACATTTTAACATTCTCCCCCTGGCCAACCCCAACTGGAGTAGTGAAATGGATTTGGAGAAGAGGTATAAATATCGAAAAGAGGAAAATCTGTTAAGAGAATGTGTTCTCTTAAAACAAGGAAATAGCTACTAAGTTTTAATAAATGTACTCATTTATGAAATCCTCCGGAGGTTCATCAGTATGGGGACACACCAGGATGGGTACCAGCTTTTAATCAGGAGGGTATAAATAGAGCCAGAATGATTGTCTGTTTTTCAAGTGTTCTTTGCAGAATAAATCTTACTTAAGATAGAACCACAATTATAATTGACCTCAGTAGTAGGTGAAAGCAAACTGATTAATAAATAAAACTTCACAGGAGGTGGGAAAGGAGAGAGAGGAGCATGCTCTGTGTCAGGTTTTAGATCTCAGTAAATAAATAGCAAAAGCCTTTAAGAAATTGCTTTATACATTTACTGATTTTGTTAATAGCCATTATCCAGCGTAAGAAACCACTTAATTTGTTGGACTTTTTGGTCTTGTGACTACATGATAGATAACTTTTTTAAAAACGCATTGAGCACCCCAGAGAGCTTTTGCTTTTATGGACTGTATCCATCAATGTTGAAAATAGATTGTATCTATCAATATTTAAATTTTTAAAAATTTAAAATATTTATTAGCTCATTTCACAGTGACCATAATTGGGCCTGGGACATACTTCCATGAAGGAGTACTTGAGTAGCATGCAGAAGGCCCTGGGTTTAATCTCTGGCACCACAGAACAAACAGACAAAACACCAATAGCAAACAAACTCATCACTTGTTAACATAAATCACATATTTTTATAAAGTAGAACTCTTTTCTATTAAAAAAACAACAGAATGGTGTTGTTTTATGCTTTTAAAATCCCAAATGTCTTGCCTTGTGCATTTAAGCTGATGGAATCCATTATTTGGTTAAAGTATATGAAGAAAATCTGGTCTCATATAGAAAAATTATTTGGAAAAGGGAGGATGCCTTTTCAGATAATCAGCTACGTAAAAACCCATTAGTCTTTCTTAAATCTGAGCGGCTCTTTTATCCATCATATTTTGTAACATCAAGTGTGGTCACTGGGAGTAAATTCTTCATTTCATTGTACAATATGAAACAAACTGAAAAAATCTCATTTATCTTATTAGAAAAGTCTTTATGTATTGGGAAACTCTCAAGCTCACTGTGAGGGATACAAGTTTTCCAAAACTATATTTTTTTTTTACTTGAAAGCTTGAATTTTGTCATTGGCAACAAATATACTTATTTTCCTTGCAGTGATGGGCTGGCTACTTTGAAAATGTCTGCTCCATTCCAAATCTAATTAGTCTGTCAATTGCTATTCTAAGTAAAAATATTTCTTTGAAAACTTGGGTTCAGTTCACAACTCAAGACTGCTCAGGCTGGACATGGTAGCACACACTGTAATCCCAACACTCAAGAGGATGAGGCAGGAAGATCGCAAATCTGAGACCCAGCCTAGGCTACATCATGAGTCCAAGACCAGCCTGAACTACATGGCAAGACTCTGCCTCAAGAAAACCAAAAATCTAAAAAAAAATTTTTTTTAAAGATTGCTCAAGAGCTTTTCCCAAGACATCATACAGTAGCATGTAACTGAGGTGCTTTGTGCATACTTTTCACTTCATCACACTATTAAGGCATATATATACATATATGTATATATATGTTGAGATTTAATAACACTAGTGATTTTTACTAAGTTTTTTAACTTGGTAAAGTTGTTAGGTTTTAAAAAGACTCAAGAGAATTCTTTAGGGAAGTCAGAAATTCATTTTCTTTGCTTGAGAGCACATAGACATGAGGCCCATTATTGTCACAGCCTTGCGTACGGTTTGGTGTCACCACCTGGATTCCTGCTGCATTACCAGCTTTCTCCACCACAGCTGCATTACCACACTGATGCTGCAAATTGACATTTGCATGAGGAAGATAAATATTATGTGAAATCCTGTAATGAAAATTGCTTTGACTCTTTGGACCTCCTGACTATGTCTGTGGGAGAGGCGAGAACCTACGGGTCACGCCTTGAGATCGCTGCTTTAATTGTTATTCTAGTCTGTTATGGGGTCATTAGGAGATATTTCAACTAAAGTGAACATTAAATTATTCTGGTGAGAGCAGCGGTGAGATGGTCAGTCTGCATCTGACCTTAAGTTAAAATTGCAGTCCAGATGGTGTCCGGTGTGATGTAACATGTTATTTTTTTTATCTCTCAGTATCCACAGGAAAAAGCGAATGGGCCCAGGGTACCTGCAGAATTGCGAGTGAACATCTGGCTGGGCTTAAGTGCTGTTGAGAAGAAATTCAATAGCTTCGCAGAAGGGAATTTCACTGTCTTTGCTGAAATGGTACATTTAATGACATTACTATTACTATCTTTTCCTTTTTGGCAAGGGAGAAGGTGTTTGTTTTTTTTTTGTTTCTTTCATTTTAGGGAAAATATTCGCTTACAAAAAATAACCACAGCTGTCTATCACATAAAATCTCTCCCAGTGATCTTAAGATGCCGGCTCACAGCGGTGGTGAACCTATGGCATGTCTGCTGCAGCTGGCTCTTTGTTATCATTGCAAGTGCTAAAAGGCTCACATAACTGAGCCAGTCCTCCGGAGGTTCATCCACCAGGATGGACACCAGCTTTGTGTGGTAATTCCTGCCAGCAGTACTGACCATGGTGCTCTTCTAGCTCTTAGCACTAGAACTCAGTAATAGCGAGTCACATTGGTCTCTGATGGTGGAACACTAAGTGTACAAACACACATTCACCCCAACCCAGAGAAAGAAGCACTTGAGATGTCCAGAGTTTGAGAAGTTTGCTTGGGGTTGGGGTCTGCAAATCACCAAAGACACATTGCATACTTTAGGAGAAGTCTCAGATGTGTTTGTTGAGAAAATTCTAACTTAATACTTGAAAAACAGTAGCAATAATTTGTAAAATTTTCACTGAATTTTAAAACCACTTCATTAATGTTTCTCTATAATGAAAACAATTTTCACAAACTTTTATAGCCAAAACAATTATTTTGATTCTTTCATGCACTATTTTTAACTCAAAGTGTTTATTGATTTAAATTTGCTGGATATATTTGGAGGGCTCTTCTGATAATTTTCAGATAAACTCCATTCAACAAATGGACCTTCTTGCTCAAATCAAGAAGACTGTTTCCATTCTGCTAATCTATCAATGTTTTCCTCACTCAACATTGTAGCTCTAATCTATTGCCAGGCAAAAGAACCCATGGCCATGTTTTATTTTTACCTTTTGCTCATCCAGTGATGCCTGGAACATAGCAGGTCCCTATAAATACTTACTGAGTATTTATGGTGAGAATGATGAAGAAGCCAAGCCTTGTGCTCAAGGATCTCACACCTATTACAGTTACTGTAAAACTGGGTCTCTGGTTGAACACGTAGACTCCTGGGACCATCCTGGGGATTCTGATTCTATGTTTGAGTCAGGAATTACCACTAGAGGTGAGTCTATTTTAGGTAAATGGATATGGCACAGGAACACTTGGGACACACAAGTCTTTACAACTCAGACTTGGAAGTGCTGCTGAAGATAAATAGAGGCTTTGCTGGAGGCCACTGGGGAGGCCCTGAGTAGAGGGTGTTGATGTCCAGCCGTGTGGGCAGTGTGCAGTAGGGGAATCAGGGCCTACACGCAGGAGAGGCTGGCTCCCACTTCCCTACTGGGTTTCTTGGCATCCACCTGCCCTCCAGCCCTGTGGCAGGGACTAAGCCTGGAGGGGCACCCCTGAGCAGCAGTCAACTAGCCGAGGGCTGCTTTCCACACCTTCCCACTTCTAGATCCTTCACTTCATAAAGCTGAACTCAAGCTTCAACTCATGTGGAGAGAAGATCCACCTATCTTCGTCATTCCATGCATGGGACTCTACAATTTCTCCATGTTCTCACAGCCTGTGAAGACCAGGACTGGCATATTAATAAAAAGAATGGGAATTTTACTGGTTCTTGCCTTCATGGGCTAATATAATACCAGACCTTGGTAAAAATTTCTCTTGAAAATTTCTAGGGACTTGTGGTGCTGGTCATGTGTGATTCACACATACTTTTCTCTTACTACCCTGCCCTTAGCTGCTGGCTAAAGTCCACAGTCCTCAAAGCCACTTAATAACCTCTGCCTCTGGGGTTACTGGTGTCCTTTCATCCATGTTGTAGGGCTTGCTCAGATTTTACTATTTATTGGGACCACACTGGTTTCAGAGCAGAGGTAGCAGGAAGCTTTGTTCCCCCATCTTGTGCCCTTGTCTCGTGCTCCTAACTCTCATTACACTTGGTGACCACACTCCTTTAACTTCTGCCTAAAGCTCATCTCCCCTCCAGGCTCAGAGCCAATATCTGAGGCAACACTTCAGTGTTCCTACTGTGTGTGCCTGTTCCTATCTTCCCAAAGGCCACTGCTCAAATTGCCTCCCTTCTTCTTCAGCCAAAAACTCTTCTGTGACTTCTGCTAATCATCTTCTTGCTTGAGTCATTAGCAGACAAATGGAAATTACAGTTTGGGACTCAATAGGGACATTTACCACACTGACAAATCTCAACGCTTCCACGAATGCAAGTGTGAAGAGCACACATCATGGATTTATAAAGTGCGAATTTAGGAAGGAGAGCTCTGTGGACCAATCTCTGCCACTGCCGCTAATCCTTCTTCCTGCCCACTTCTGAGAGAATTAAGGCTCAAATGTTTAAACCCCATGAAGACCGGATGCTAAAAGAACATCAGGTTTCAGTTGTATTCTTTGCGGACTACCTAGGAAATACACATCAATTATATATTATTCTGTGGGTGAATGTGCCCCAACTTCTAAACTGTTAATTTACAAATAAACTTCATGCAATCTGCACATTCATAAGTTGAGAACTTTTATAGTTGTTTAGAAGATAAGGCTCGGAGAACTGTTTGGAGTTATTCAAAATAATAACAGAAGGAACTAGCATTATGTATCATTGTTTGCAAAGCACTTTCATAATTGCTATCTTGAAATCCAGAATAACTTGATAAAAGACGTATTCTTGTCTCTAGTTTACAGATGATAACATTGAATCTTAGGAAGACAAAGGACTTATCCAAAGTTACATAGTCAACAACTGTCCAAGTTTGGTTCACACTTTCTGAATGTAAAACCTTTTCACTTTCTATGGTTATCTAGCCTAAGTCCTAGGTGAACTTGAAAATTTATGGGCTTACTTTATTTCTGGCTCTCTGATGCTGTTTCTTTAATTTCATTTGTTTCTTGGTAGTATGAAAATCAAGCTCTCATGTTTGGAAAATGGGGCACCTCTGGACTAGTGAGACGTCATAAGTTTTCTGATGTCACTGGAAAGATAAAGCTCAAGAGGGAATTTTTTTTGCCTCCAAAAGGCTGGGAATGGGAAGGAGATTGGATAGTTGACCCTGAAAGAAGGTAAGTTTTTCATATTCTGAGAAACAAAAAATATAGCAATGAAACGTCTTTAGAATTTTCTAAATGAATCATCTTCATTCTTGATAATAGTTGTGTAATACCATAGAAATTCATGGAAGCTGAAAGAGGTCCTCAGTTATCCACGGGGCAGATACTGTAAACAGCAGCTGATAACGGGTGGTAACTGGGAACTTACTATGTGTGAATGTGCCCAGCAGTGAACATCAGCATCATCTTATTTATGTTAACCACAGCTCGGCAAACAACGGAAGCCGGAAGCCGTTACACGGATCTCAGCCGGGCTTGATGCGCTGTGCTCCTAACCTCAGCACTGGGGAGGCTTAGACAGGAGGGTTATTATGAATTTGGGACGTCCTGGGCTACACAGCTGAAGGCTGGTCTAGATTATATAATGAGACCTTTCTCAAAAAACAAAACAGAAAAAGAGTATTTTGTGGGTCTGAGATTTTATCCTATTTACATTAACAAAGTTGACTGCTGCAGGTTCATGGATGCCGGCTGGAAGCACATGACTCTTGGTTCAGAGAAAAGAACCTTACTGCTCGTAGAAATACAGTAGCAGAACACTAACATTTGCTCTAGTTCTGCTAGAGAGGAAATTTACTAGGGCTTGAATTAGACACAAGGAGGGAAGACAGAGAAAGGTAGGAGGAGTCGTCACTGGAAAAGCAAAAGGTCAAAGTGCATCAGGGCTGGGTGAATCCTAGTCTGGTGGCAGCCAGCATTTTTCATTCTTCTCTGGAGCCCAGAAAATGATGGATGAGCTCAATTCATACAAACAGTTGAAGACACTTATTTTTTGATGCCTTTCTAGTGCTTCATTCTAGGGGAAGATGCATCAGGGACAAGGTGTGGAGATGGTAAAAGAACCCTTGTTTGAATGGGTACCTAACAGAAAACTTAAGTCAGTGTTAGACTCTGTGGACTTTGCTCTGTGGGTTTTCAAATCCAAGAGGAAAATTAGCAAGCCGCAGTCTTTATTTCTCAAGTACCCAACTAGAGTCTGGAATTTTAAATGACATTGTCTGGCCGTCTACCTAGGAACCATCCAGAACATTTGAACCCCCTTCAGTGTGCACTGCACAGACCAAGCAACCCGTTAGTAGACATTTTCACACTTGGCTTTATGCCTTGGCCTCCGCTTCATTTTTTACATAGGAGGGCTGCGAAGCCTGGTTCCCTATTCTTTGAACTGTTAGCCACGGGTTTTGCCAAAAAGATGCTGAACAGCCCTTTACTGAGACAAATATGGAAGGGGCTTTTGGTGCTGTCCCTGAGAAGCTGCCCACAGGACTGTTTGCCCCGCCACCACCCTCGCTACAGGAAAAGACCAACCTCGCTCAGCAGAAGTGTTCTCTGTAATTTAGATCTCATTGTTCCAGCAGGCCCTTACTCAAAGCAGTGCCAAAAACTTGTTAGAAAGAGGGGTTTGGGATCCAGCAGGAGAGAATGGTACTTTTCCCAGGGTGCAGGTGCCTCCCAGTCGCTGGAAAGAGCTGGGGTTGGTTTCACCCCGGGTAACCGTGGCCCTCCCTCGCCTGCAGCTTGCTGACTGAGGCAGACGCGGGCCACACAGAGTTTACCGATGAAGTCTACCAGAATGAGAGTCGCTACCCTGGCGGCGAGTGGAAAGCAGCGGAGGACACCTACACCGATGCGGTGAGAGGAACCCTCCTGTGTCACCTCTGTGAATCGCGATCTTCTGGAAACTCGCCACCACCTTCTCCCCACTCCTGTTCCAAATAGCCTTCCTTCCACTCCTAACTTAGGCCACACAAAAACATAATTATCACTTCCCTAAAAAGAAAATGGGCCTGTGTAACCAGATGTTGCTGCAGGGTAAAGTTTAAGGTATGCAACTTTTCTTGGGTAAATATTGATTATCTAACTAGTCTTTAAGATCACAAAAAATGAAAGGCTCATGCTCTTTATAATCCCAAATAATGTTACAATAAATGAAAAGCAATTCTCCCTGACTCATGTCTCACTTCCCAAAGATAAGCATTGATAATTTTGTGTTCATATACAAGTATGTAACTTCTTTTTTCTCAGCCAAGCAGAATTATGTTGCATACATGGTTCACAACTTGTAGTTTTGATCCGACAATATATCTTGGAAATCTTTTGATATCAATACATAAAGATAGCTCTATGAGTATTTTAAAAAATGCCTGCAGAGTATTTTTATTTGTAGCTACTATAATTTACTTAACTAATCTCATAGATATTTAGAATTTGGTTTGGGGGTTGTTGTTACGTCACATAATCATTTTATATATACACATTTATTCACTGTGTTGTCACATGAACATTTTATATATAAATGTCACATGAACTGTTATGTCACATATACATTTTATATATACACATTTTTCACTGTGACAATTTGTGGCCAGGAAAGATCCTTGGATTTGCTTAGTGGAAGTTTAAGTTCATATAAAATTTTGATAAATGTTGCCAGATTTCTTTCCAAAGAGGTCTGTGAATTTTTATTTCCAGTAACATTGCCTGGGAAGACTTTTTGCCTGAACACTTAGCATCCCATTGTGTTATCTCTTCCAACACATTCACAAGTGGTATCCTGTTACTATTTCACTTTCTACTTTCTTAATTTAAAATGAAGCTGAATGCTTTTTGATGCTTACAGGTCCCCTCTATTTCCTTTACTTATTAATTTTCTTTTCATAACTCTCAGTTCTTATGTAAACTTAAGCCAATATTTTATATAAACTGTGCTCAGTCTTACATAATTAGCATCATGAGCCTCCAGGAGCATTTCCCAACACTTGAAAACATGTGCTTTTAATGTGTGATCCATTCTCTGTTGGGTTATTTCCTGCGTAATCCCTCATAAAAATAAGTTGCATGTTTTATAATACGAAGTTGAACCATATATTTAATCACTTTGCCCTACAAAAAAGCAATTTCTAATACAATTCCCTAGTAGTAAAAACAGACTAATTTTAAAAATCAATTTATTTGGGCCAGGGATTTGGCTTACTGGCAAGCACAAGGTCGTGAGTTCAATCCCCAGTACAAAAAAAAAAAAAAAATCAATTTATTTGTACATTTATACATTTTTCTGACCAAAATGTATCTCTTAGTGTCCATGTAAACCTGTGCACACCATACTTATATATGAAGAAACTTCCCTCGGCTTTTTGCCTTATTAACACTGGCGTTCATTAAGCCCCACTTCTTTCTTTCTCTTTCAAGAATGGTGATAAAGCAGCGTCTCCCGGCGAGCTGACCTGTCCTCCAGGCTGGGAGTGGGAAGATGACGCGTGGGTGTATGACATAAATCGAGCTGTGGATGAGAAAGGTAATATTTTGTATCTCTTGCCCGACTGCGAGCCCTGCAGGTAGGCCTTGGTTTGCAGTTCCTTGGGAGGAAAGGTTATGACAGCTGGGTCAGGCGGTGTCACCCATGACTCCTGAAATGTTCACTCGGAAGCACAAGCAAGGGCTTGGACAGGTTCTTTCTGGAGATGTTAAGAGTGGAAAATAGCAGGTATATGGGACCAACTATCTGGGCTTCGAGATACTTGGGGTTTCCAAATGAGAGTTTAGGAGAAAGCTAGGCTCTCTGTCATCATCACACTCCATAATCTCCCTGGGAACATCACTTTCTAGCTCAAAAATACCTTTAAAATCCTATTTAACAATAATGTAGATTACTGACATAGTTTCTGTTAGTAAGGTGTTTATCTTTTTCTGTGAATAGTAATCTAAAGTGAAATGTTTATAGCATTTGGAATTGTCAAAGAGAAAATCTGACTCTGTTTTCTTTTAAGAGGGAATAGTGCATAGATGCAGAAGATTTCAGATCAACTTTGACGCACACACCAGGTCTTATAATAATAACACCACTGCTGGGCGTGGTGGCTCACACCTGTAATCCCAGCACTCGGGAGGCTAAGGCAGGAAGATTGTTGTGAGTTCGAGATCAGCCTGGGCTACAAAGTGAGCTCAAGGCCAGCCTGAACTGCATAGTGAGACCCTGTCTCAAAAAGATAAAAATAATAATAATAATATTAACAACACTGACTGAGCAATAACTATGTGCTAAGCATGCCTTAGTATTTTTTATCTATTATTTTATTTTAAAGTAATCCTATAAAAAGGTGTGTTTCACTTTTGTAATGGGGAAATTGAGCCATAGGCAAATTTACCAACTTGCAGGAAATTTGTTTAGGAAAGAACTGGCATGTGGTGGTTTTGGAACTGGACTCGACCCATGACTGCATACGCACCCCCTTACTCACTGTCCCCTTCCACCCCTGTGCTGTGCCTTATTCTTAGACACACTCAGTTATCATGAGTCACCAGAGGTAGAAAGGTAGAGGAGAAACTTCCTGCCACAAAAAAGCTTCAGAGGAGGGATCTAGGGAATGAGGCTGTATTTAGTTTGGCTAAAGTATTACAAATGCTTGGGACCAGTGTGTGTTCAATTTTGGAATTTTTATGCTGGAATATTTACATATAGGTAATGAACTAGCTTGGAAATATCTAAATACAAAATTTATTTAGGTTTAATATATACCTCGTGCATATAACCCAGAGGTAATTTTATGCAGCATTTTTAGTTCCCCTTCATTTTGACTAACTGCATGAGGTCAGGTGTGGAATTTTCCACTTGTGGCATAATGGCATTCAAACAGCTTTAGATTTTGGAGTGGTTTTCAGAGAAGGGATGTTTAACCTGTAACAGTCATGATACAGTAGATAAAATTCGTGAGCAGTGAACTAAATTTTTTCTAGAAAGTGCTTACTGGTCCGGCAAATGCATTTGTGTGTGTGTGTGTGTGTGTGTGTGTGTGTAACTTTTCACAAATCCTGTTCCAGGGTGGGAGTATGGGATTACCATCCCTCCAGATAATAAGCCCAAATCCTGGGTTCCAGCAGAGAAAATGTATCACACTCATCGACGGCGAAGGCTGGTCCGGAAACGCAAGAAAGATTTAACACAAACCCCTTCAAGCACTGCTAGGGTAAGAGGAGCAGAGCTCCACTAAGGAAATATTTCTGCAGAACTGTTGTGGGTCAAGTGCTTAGTCATGTGCTCGGAGGTTCTCAAAAGTCTGCACACTGCCCCCACCACTGTGATCATGACCTGGGGACTTGTGAGAAACATTTCTTTACCCCAGTCCTACTCATTTAGAAACTCTGGGAATGGCTTGGCAATTCATATTTTAACAAAGCTCCTTGTGATTCTGAGGCAGGTTAAATTTTAGACCCCTATAGAGGTAGTAAGAGATTGCTGAAAATGTTCTGGTAGGGAATATACTAGTGGCAGTATCTTGGAACTTAGAATGAGATACAGAAGGATTTGCTTTCTTTCCTACTTGAAAAATGAAGGTAATACTCATCTAATTAAGGTATTTCAAGACTTCAAATGGAATAATAAATTAAGTGGTAAAGGAATATTCAGAGCAATTCATAAGTGGCATGTTTCGCGGGCTTTGTGTAGTGTTAGCTACAGCATATGCATTATCTGCAGCCTGTAATTTCTGAATCCTGTGCCCATTTCACAGATAAAGCTCACAGATGAAATAGATGTATTCTAGGATATGTGACAGGGCTGGTGTTTGGATTTGGTTAGGTTAATTCTAAACAGGAACTGTTTCAATTGCTCTAAAGACCTAACTCCAATAGGTGCTATGAGGTGTGTTTTGTTTTATTTCGTTTTTAATTCAGTGGAAGTAAAAATGGAGCCGTGGTTGTCTGTGCAACTTCTTGCTAGCTCAGGAATGTGCTTCCAGAAAGAGGGTAGAAAAATGAATAAGCTGATAAATGAATGAGTGCTTACGATCCCAGCCTGATGGGATGAGAAGTTTCTAGAGGTGTTTGACTGTCTCCCGATTATCAGTTTGGCAGCCATGAGCTTAAGCAAGACATTTCATCCCTCGGGGAGGGGTGTAATCCTTGACTCCACATGTAAAGTAGAAATAATGTTTTTCAGACCATATCACAGTGATAGTGTTCCGATGGGCTAATAAAGTGAGAAAACAAAGGAATCTGAGCAAGAGCCTACTCACTTCATCCCACCCTTACCCCTGAATGAGACTCCCCACTAAGGACCCATCTCCCACATGCTCACACCTCCTTGCACTATAACCACAGTCCACTAGCTCTGCAAAGGCAGAGGGCCTCCCCTTTTGCTCTTCACTGTGTCTCCTGTTCCTAGCATAGTGCTTGACGCAGGATAGATTTGTATTGCTACATTATTTGTTGATGGATCCAGTGACCTGCTTTGCCAATACAAAGAAATTATTACCACTAAAAGTTTTACTCCTATTTTAGGCCATGGAAGAATTTGAAGATCATGAGGGATGGGAATATGCTTCTTTAATCGGCTGGAAATTTCACTGGCAACAGCGTAGTTCTGACACTTTTCGCCGTAGACGCTGGAGAAGAAAAATGGCTCCTTCAGAAACACATGGTGCAGCTGCCATCTTTAAACTTGAAGGTGCCCTTGTAAGTAATCAGAAGCCAAAGTGGAAAGGAGATCCTTGTAACCCAGTGCTATAAGATTGTAAACAGGTTGAGCAAAAGTACCCATCCTAGGTATTTAACAATTCTTGTAAGATAAACAGATCATTACATATAGATAGATCCAAGAAATCCTCCTACAGGCACACCCAACTCCCCCAGTATTTTTCCAAGTAAGACTATCCCAGCACTTACGTTTCAGATATCAGCATTCCCAGCCCAGGTTCCTTGATCAGCCCTTGGAAACTGCAACTGTTCAACAAACCAGGAGAGCTGAGTATAGAGATGTGAGAGCAGGGGAAACAGAAGCGTGACTCAAAAAATTAGAGAAGTGTTCAGACAGAAGCAAGTGAAGAAGCTGGAGGCAGGGAAATGAGGCTGGTGGAGGGAAGGAAAGAATAAGAACAGGACAATGAATGATCTAAAACCACGTAGCAGCTGGCATAGCAGCACATGGCCATAACCCTAGTACTTGAGAGGCTAAGAATCACTGCATGTTCCAGGCCAGCCTGGGCTCCATAGTGATTTCAAGACCAGCCTGAACTCTAATAGTGAGACCCTGTCTCTAAAAACTAAAACCAAGCAGAACAAAGCAATACAGCAGACAGCTTTTGTATTTCTACATTTTGTCTTGTGCTCTTCTGTTGCTCTTCCTCTTTCTCCTTCCACCCTTTTCATCTTCTTATTTGTATCTTGTTGGATTTTCCTTTTCTTTCGGCAACAGGGTCTGATAACCCTGGCCTTGCAGAAGGATTGGCTTCTCCCTTCCCTCTGCTGCTCTCCAGCTATGTGACTTTGGCCTTATTCATCTTGAAAATGGGTGGCTGGGTTACAAACTCTCTTAAAAGCCATGGTTCCACTTGTTTGTGCTTGTTACCTCTTGGCTTGTTTACTTGGGTGCTGTGTCTGGGCCTGCTGTAGGGTGCAGACACTTCTGAGGATGGAGATGAGAGGAGCGCGGAGACACAGAAGCACAGCGCCACCACCGTGTTCGGGGCGAACACCCCCATCGTCTCCTGCAGCTTCAGCCGTGAGTTTGAATGTCTTTGTGAATTTAACTTCCATGACTTTTATGCTAAGGGAACCCTTCGAATCCCCAAATACAGTAAAGAACTCTTCATATGCACATGACTTTCTATTTCATAACTTGATGAAGATTTGTAAATACAGTTTATAAAACTGTGCCATATTTGGGGTAAAAGATGATTAAGTCATTGATTTTAATGGAATCTCTTTAATATGTACTCATCCTATCTGGTAAGCTCCCAAGACTGTTAGTTTAGAGTTTAACTCTGTGGATTCTATGATACTTTCAGGAATTTCAGAAATACTCAAAATTATTACTCCCCAAAAATAATAACAGCAGATACATAGATCTTAGCATGTGTCAGGTACTGTACACACAGTCACACATTTAATCTTCATAAGGACCCTTTAAGATAGGTGCTGTAATTGATTCCATTTGACAGACAAGGGAATCAAGGTACAAAGGCATTCAGTAACTTTTCTCAGTGTATTAAGGTTTATAAATACTAAAGACAAGATTTAAACACAAATAGTCAGGATTCCCAGAATCACAGTACCCTGCTGTCTCTCAGTGTATGTGTGTGTGTGTGAGTGAAAGAGCAGTGTGTGCAATAATACACTAATAATGAGAAGCAGTAGAAAGGCTTTGAAATGTCAAAGAAATGGTTAGCAGATAGCTGTACCCCAGGTTTGGTATGTAGATTGCCCTATTTCTGTAACTGCTGGTGATCTAGTCTTATTTTAAAGGTCTATGTGACAAACACTATCCCAAATCCTTGTATTTTGCAATGGGAATAATATTCTTTGGTTGTCACACTTTGTATTGGGCTTATAGTATTTTTAAAAAAACAAACAAACAAAAACCTCATAATTTTCCCCCTTATCTGTGGAAGGTATATTCCAGATTTTTAGTAAATGATTGAAATTGAAAATAATACCAAGCCCTCTATATATACTATCTCTTTGTTTATACATAAATACCTAGGTTAAAGTTTAATTTATAAACTAGGTTCAGCAAGAAATTGATAGCAACAATAAAATGTAGAACAATTATAACATGTATTAAATGTCATAAAATTGCCAGCACCACTACTGTTGCACTTGGAACCATTATTAAGTAGAATATGAATTCCCTTAATGCAAGCACTGAAATACTGACACCATGATAATCATTCTGATAACTGAGTAGCTACAAAGTGACTAATGAGTGGGTAGCATATACAGTATGGATACACTGGACAAAAGGATGGGTCACATCACAGAGGGATGGAACAGGTTGGTCCACGATTTCTTAATGCTACTTAGAATGACATGCAACTTAATTTGTAAATTATTTGTTTCTGGAATATCCCATTTCTATTTTCAGACAGCAATTGAATAAACGATTGAAACTGTGGAAAGTAAGGCCATGGATAAGGGAGAACTACTTTTAAGTTACATTTTACAAGAAATAAACTCCTTTGGGAGGATACAGCGTTACTGTTATAGTGATACCACAGTTTACAAGCTTAATTTGTTCTACGATTTTGGAAAAGATGGTTGTGTTTGTCACCCAGTGCAGAGTTTGTAAACAAAAAATTAAACTTTGTCAACTGCTTCTGTTTGCAGACCAAATTGTTTGCAAATAAAAGCATTCGTGAACTGTGGTACCACCATATATGGATTCTCCATTGAATCTGGTGCATATATTATTCCTAAATATCCAGAGAAATATCAGAATACAGTATTATGTTTCTTGCATGTAACCTCACCTTGTTTTTTGCAGGAGTCTACATCTATCATTTGCGCTGTTATATCTACCAAGCCAGAAATCTCACGGCTCTAGACAAGGATAGCTTTTCAGGTAAAGGGAAAAACCCCCGTGCTGCACACTATTACATGGCTAGCTTGACCCTTCTTTCTATTAAGGGGATGCTTTCTTGTCATTTCTAGCAAAGACCACTGTTTTCATGTTGAAACTAGTTTGTGTGTTTGAAGTAAACTGCTTAGTTTTTAGCTAAAGAATTATTAAATGCTTCTAGCACTGTTGCTGGGTTCTAGAAATACATAGAAGACACATGGCCCTTTAATAATCATCAATTAAATAATAGAAAATACCAAGAAGAACAGTTCCTGCTCTATTTGTGTATGCATGATTTGGCTTTTATTCCTGGGCCCAGAGGTTGATTGGTATATTGCTATTTTTTACTTTTTTGGTAGCTCTCTCAAGGTAACAAAGAGATCTCAGGTTCACAGATCTGCCCATATCCCTGGACTCTGAGTAGGCTGGAGTACACTTTTCTCTCCTCTGCCGTCTGTTCCCTCATTCTCAGCTCCACAAAACCACAAGGCTTTACTGTCCTTCACACTGACACCGGATGGCTTTGTTGTCTTTGGAGTGCTTCAGAGAAGGCCAGAGGCAGGGATCGGGAAGGCTGAGGGACACCGGCCTGCGTGGGATTTGTGCTCTTGCCTGTGGAAATGGAAAATTCAAGGGCCGTTCCGGGCAGTCTAGGGATATTCCACTTTGGGCCTTGAAAACCAACAGAACTTCCTTGGACCTCTATGGAAACAGCTCTTAAAGCATTCTCCTGGCCCTTCAGGGCACTCACCTCAGTTCCAAAGTGTTCCCAAGCGCTAATGTTAGCCAGCATTTGTGAATGGTTTCCTCTTCTTACACATCACACCAGCCAGATTCAGGGTTATCTCTGTACCATAATATACATCTCCAAAATGTTTTTGGAAACATTTTCAAATATCCTCCACCAGAGGGCACTCCACCATTGAAAGTCAAAATTCTTTCAACGTTTTGACTAAACTTCAATAATACTCTAAGTATATTGATGCAGCCTGAGTTATAAGTCATCATCAGGCATAAGCAAAGAGCAGTAGTAACTGTATTTGTTTCATATTATAGCTACTTGAAATGTTAAAACCTAAGTGCTACTTTAGCGCGTGTAAGCGCTGCAGGATAGACGTGAGTTTATGTACGTATGATGTATGTATGTATGTATGTATTGAGATGGGGGTTGTGCAGGATGGTCTCAAACTCCTGAACTGAAGTGATCCTCCTGTCTCAGCCTCCCAGCTGGCTGAGACCGCAAGCACAGACCACCATGCCTTAAACACTGGCTTGTTGCTCAAATAGAGCCACCCCCTAAACAACTGAAGAAAATTGGGAATGATTATTTATCATTACTTCTCAGCATATAAGATTTCTTTCACTCTGTTCTCTAGTACAGAGAAGTTTGGGGGGAGTTTTGTACTATCACAAATAATAAACACTAAGTATCTGAGCCTTTCTTCTTTACTACTATGCTCTTCAGACCTGGAACTCAGTAAATACTTGCTAAATAAATAGATGACCAGTGACAGTAGAAACAGCGATAAGTAGCATTGATCAACCACACCATATAGGATAGGCTCACCTTAGGCAGGTCACATTCTTTGTGTTCGTCTCACTCTCTTGACATTAGGAAGCAGATAATACTTCCGCAGAGCCCGCATCCTCCATCATGAGTGTGACAGATCCGGTGACAGTCAGCTCCGGTGGGTGTGTACTCTAGAGCGAGAATCCTCTGCACACTCAAGGCCTCACTTCAGGTGCTCCCGAGTCACCGTGTCACCTGCCTCTTCCACACCCTGGTCTGTAAAAGCCCTCTCTCCAGGTGGATGGTGAGCGTCCGCGATCGCTGTGTCCAGAGGAAGCGTGCTCAGCTGAAGGGCAGGGTCCTGGGAAGCTGGGCTTGCACCACGGCTCATCATGGTTTGCCTTTTTCTCCATAGATCCATATGCTCATGTCTCTTTCCTCCATCGAAGCAAAACCACTGAGATCATCCACTCAACCCTGAACCCCACATGGGACCAAACGATTATATTTGATGAAGTTGAAATCTATGGGGAACCCCAAACTATTCTACAGAACCCACCCAAAGTTATCATAGAACTTTTTGACAATGACCAAGTGGTAGGTAGTTTGGAATTTCTAAGCTGACTTGGGGGATGATAGAGTTTCAAAGCAATGTTTGTTTGGAGATTTGAGGATCATTTGTTTTTCTAGGGTAAAGATGAATTTTTAGGACGAAGCATCTGTTCTCCTCTGGTGAAGCTAAACTCAGAAATGGACATCTCACCCAAACTTCTCTGGCACCCTGTCATGCATGGAGAGAAAGCCTGTGGGGATGTCCTTGTGACTGCAGAGCTCATTCTGAGGGACAAGGTCTAGTGCTGCATTTTCATGCATATGATTATGCTTTCAGCGGGTTGCAAGTTGGTTAATAATTCTAGGCACACGTTCCTTGATTAGGAAGGCACTTGACATTGTATCTTTGCTTTGCAGGATGGATCCAACCTTCCCATTCTTCCCTCTCAGAGGGCACCAAACCTGTACATGGTCCCTCAGGGAATCAGGCCAGTGGTTCAGCTCACAGCTATTGAGGTACCCTGATCAGTGTTTCATTTGCTTAAGTCAAATGGATGTGGCCACAGAACAAGAGCCTTTCATGTAGACAGTGACATCCTGCTGCCTGTTTTCATGCTGTCTCTAACT
This sequence comes from Hydrochoerus hydrochaeris, assembly GCA_004027455.1. Classification (NCBI taxonomy): domain Eukaryota; kingdom Metazoa; phylum Chordata; class Mammalia; order Rodentia; family Hydrochaeridae; genus Hydrochoerus; species Hydrochoerus hydrochaeris. Next base: position 142,094 of record PVLA01004793.1, read on the forward strand.
TCCCTAGCATCTGTCCCGAAACTTGAAATATTCATGGAAATAGAAGATGTGTTGAACATCTCACTTCTCTGGAGGAACCTAAAATTCTTGTTTCCTCGGAGCCATCAGAGTTCTGAGTTTTTCCAGTCAACTAGAGAACAGAGAGAGATGATGGCCTAGAAGAAAGTGCCTGTGTGTGTGTGTGTGTGTGTGTGTGTGTGTGTGTGTGTGTGCACGTGTGCAGAGAGGCCTGAGAGGGAGATGGAGGCAGGAAGGAAAGGGAGGGGCAGGCAGAGGCGACATCCCAGGTATCTGGCACAGATGCAGGCTGAGGAGTGACCCTGGTGGCACGATGGAAAGGAGCAGACCTACTTTCATGGCATCTCCTCGCAGCTGTTGCTCCAAGATTTCGTTCTCCAGGTGTCTTGCTAGGTAGGGGTTCTTAAGGACAGGCAGACAGCTGTCACCTTTGGATACGCCCTTCAGACACTCTGCTAAGAAGTTAACCCTTGACCTTCAGAGTAATCCTGTGACAGTTAGCACCATCAGTCCTGTTTGTAGATGAGACAAGGAAAGATGAACTAACTGGCCCACATTCACCTGGCCGATACCTGGCACAGTCCGCATTTGCTTTCTACAGTCCTAACAGCTTTCCTTTTTCAGTGGTTCAGATGCGGGGCGGGGCGCGGGGCTCTTTCCATGCGTGACCTGCAGGGTTCTAGGATAACCTTCACCAGTGTTTTAATTGGTCTTAAAGACTTTGCCAGTGACTAAGGTAGGATTTTTCCTTTTGAATAGTAGTTTTAATATGTTGTGTTTCCTTTTCTCTCTTTAATTTTCCTAGATTCTAGCTTGGGGCTTAAGGAATATGAAAAATTACCAGATGGCTTCTATCACATCCCCCAGCCTTGTTGTGGAGTGTGGAGGGGAAAGAATAGAATCAGTGGTGATCAAAAACCTTAAGAAGACGCCCAACTTTCCAAGTTCTGTTCTCTTTATGAAAGTGGTACCGTATCCTGGCTCTGTGACAGTCTGTGTGTGTTGAGTAGCTGAACACCATTTGAACTATGAATATGTAACCCACACAAAGAGAGAATTTATTTATTTCCAAAATCCAACAACTGGAAAATTTTGCCTGATACTTGGCTTGTCACCCCCTTCCCTGTCAGATTCTCACACTGTAGTGATGGCTTCTCAAACTCCTCCAGAGGAACAGAAGTATCTCTGAGTAATCCTGATTTCTCTGGTAAACTCTCCATCATTTCAGCTACTGCGGAAAGCCCCTGGTCAGCCTGCTGAGGGCAGAATCTCAGTGCCTAGTCATGCTCCTACGGAGGCCCTTGGGCCACAGCCCACAAGATAGGGACTGGCTCTTGGGGAAGGGGAAGAGATGCAGGAAGCCACAGGGAGTGGTGAGCCATGGCCCAGTAGCCCACGACTACGCCCCTGCTACAGTGGCACCCTTGTCCCACTGGAGTTACCTCCAATTATTGGAAGTGTAAAACACTGGATAGGGTTCACGGTCCTCCACCGAACACCCCATAATACTTGGAACAAAAAGAAGTCAGCCAGTCTTTCTACTGGTAAACTTTTACAAAATGAAAAAAAAAACTTTTTCATTATACTTTCCTATATGAGAGGTAAAGCAGGGCATTTCTTTAAGTTAAAGGCATGGCCTGGAATCTTCTCTCGCCTTCCCCACCCATCATTTTCCTGTCCTCGGAGTCTCCAACACACCACACTTGAACTCTAGGAGGTTTAACCTCACATTTTACAGATGAGGAAACTGATAGGGGAAGGGACTCGATTGCAGTCCCCTGAGTCACCGTGGGCTGCCCCTTCTGTGCAGCCCTGGCCTTGTCCTGGTTCCAGCTACAGATATCTCAGTGCCAGGTCCACTCATACCTGAACTCTGAGAGGTGCAGGTTTCCAGGCTCCTTACACTCACTTTGGAGGAAATAAAGAGGCAAACCGATGTGCACAGGGGAACATAGCTAACAAGTGAGTGGCCGGAGTGTGGACCCAGGTCCCTCCAACTCCCAAGACCACATTCCTCCCTCCAGTGCTGTGGAAAGCCAGAATCTCAGCACCCCAGTGGGCTGCCCCAGAGCCACTTTATTCCTCCTTGACCACTTTCCAACCCTCCTCTACTTTTTCACTTCTAGAGTGGAATCTAGTTTTGGTCTGCAGAGCTGAGGAAGGCCACTGAGTGAACCCCAGCTTCTATTTTCCTGCGAAGCCAGAGATACAAATTTCACTAAACCACAAATAGGCTCCCATTCCCGCTTGTGATTCTCTGAGCAGGCAATGCTGTCAAGGTCCCCAAATTATAGGAGCAGCGAAGGAAAAATTGAGTACCCTATTTTGGTACTGAAATTCTGTGGCTAAAAGACTCCCAGACACGGTTCTTTTTCTTGGAGGTTTAATTTTGTTTTGACTATTTCTAAATTCTGCTCAGGACTTGGCTAGCAGATTATCAAAGCTCTGGGCTTGCTAGCCTTATGTAGACCCCCTTTGAAGAAGCAGAGTGTGTGGAGGAAATGCAGGTCTGCAGTAAACAGTACTTGCTCCACCTCACGGTTCTGAATACTTACAGAGCACCCTCTGTGGATCAGGTAGTAATCTGGGCCTTTCACCAGTATTCCACAACCCTGCCATTATTGACGAAATAACTGGGACATAGAGGGCTTGGAAAAGTTCCTTCATTGTGCAGTTCATGGTAACAGATCGAGAACTTGATCTATAGCAGCCTAGCTGAGAGCTAACGATCGTGGCAGCCAGCCAGCCACTTGCCTAACGTGTAAGTTCCTGGACTGCTTATTACAAGCTCCCGGGGAAAAGACTCTGAATTGGTCCCTTGGAGAAAATTATGGAAAACACCGTCTTTGTCTGGTCTTGTAAAGAGAAATGACCCCCTTCTTTGTAACCCACAGTTCTTGCCTAAGGAAGAACTGTACATGCCTCCCCTGGTGATCAAGGTCATCGACCACAGGCAATTTGGGCGTAAGCCTGTTGTTGGCCAGTGCACCATTGACCACCTGGACCGCTTTCGCTGTGACCCTTATGCTGGCAAGGAGGACATTGTGCCACAGCTAAAAGGTAAAACGTGAATCTATAAATAACATTTTTGGGGTTTTTCATGCATGACTTGATGTAATATTTACAAAGCATCTCGAGGTTAGTAGTCATCATCTAGCTTCTACAGAGGAGGGCTGTGCCAACTTGATTTACAGCAGGTTAAGTAACTTTCCTGAGGAAATACAGCCAGCGAGTGGGGGGCTAAGGCTGGAATCCTTGCTGAGCTGGGGGTGGAGGGAGGAACATTCGAGCAATTTTCTTCTGAGACGTCCTGCTCCTGGATGAACATGTCATTTGAGGAAATGTCAAGTGCTTCATGAACTTTCCTATTTGCCTTTTAAGAAGCAGCAGGAACTGCCCCCTCCATGAGCACTGAACAAAGATGAGAGTTTTATCTCTAATTACTTTCCATCTGTGACCTTCCTCGTTAATGCATGACAACAATGTTGTGATGTAATTTAAGAGATAGTTCATTGTTGTCCATACAGGAAAAGCTTAAAAACAATTAATTATGTAAATGATGGAGAAGGAGCTTAACACTTTAAATTTCCATAATAAATAATGGTGAATCATATAGTAGTTTTCTGTTACCTACTTAAGTAGTCTCTGATTTTTAGCTTGCCATGCCCCAGGCACTGTGTTAGGGGATGAGGCTCCATCACTCCAGCGCACAAGATCCCAAAACTCCCAGCTTCATAAGATTCGACCTGATGAAGGACCATGATGCCCTGTTCAGCCAGCTTCAAGATTGGAGCAGGCATCTCCCGTGCCATGACCCAGTTCTACTTAAGCTTCTATAAAGTTTGGTCTTGATTTTACAGAGCCTCTGAAACTCAGCTGCTTTGCGGTTCTAAATGCCCTGCAAGGTGCTTCCCTCATGCAGAGAAGGGGAAAAAAAAATCTAGTCATATTTGAGCAAAACCCTACATGTGTTTATTTAAAAAATATCACACACAAAACATTTTGTACTATCAGATGTGGTGGTGCATGTCTGTAATCTCAGAACTCAGGAGGCTGAGGGAAGAGGATTGCTGTGAGTTCAAGGCCAGCCTGGGCTACCTAAGTGAGTTCAAGGCCAGCCTGCACTAACTCCATAGTAAGAGCCTGCCTCAAAAAAAAAAAAAAAAAGAAGAAGAAGAAGTTGAGGGGGCTGAACTTATGGTGCCAAAAATAGTAATTTTTATGACAGCAAGAATTATTATAAGTGCAGGAATTATTTTATTTGATATGGAGAAAGTGAGGGAAAGCAGAGAGGTTGGCTGCCTGTTTGGGCCTGGAGCTGCAGTGACCTGTCCAGCTCTTGTTCTCACAGAGTATGGAGAAGGGGAAGGCACAAGCCCCCGTTTTGTGTACAATTCCCCAGATACTCTATTTTGCTTGAAATGGAGAGAAATCATTATCACTCTAACTTTCACAGGAGAAACTTTTCTGGCCCAAACATGAGAAATCATTATAAAGCTACAAATTCCGGCCTTAGAATGGCTTGTGTGGGCTTGTTTGCCTCTGTTGGTCAGGGCTAGGGAAAGGTCCGAGGCAGAGGCCTCCTGGTTAGTGACGCTGTGTTGTTAATGTGGAGAATATGCAAGTCGTCAAGGAACCCAAGAAGAGGAAAATCTGGTATTTTCTTAAAACCAGTGACAGGATAAAAGTTGAAAAGTGAATCTCATTGACCTAATGCTGGAGACACAGAATGCCCACCCCTTGTGGCAGTTTTGTTTACAGAAAAACAGTAAAGGAAACAGAACAGAAACGGAGAACAAAAATATACCGGGGAACTTGCGTGCAGTGGTGCGCACCTGGCTCTCTTGCTCTGTGTGGTTGCAGTTATCTGGAATTGCAGGCAAGCATGTCTCAGAAGTATAGCAACTGCTGATAGGTCTGCTCATAGGGTATAAAACCACCTACTAAGCAACTGGTGTATCATAGATGACCAATAACTATCACTCTCCTCGGTGTCTTTGGTACCCCCTAAACACTTCTCTGGCATTAATTGAGCATTTGCTGTTCTCTGGGCTCTGGTGTGATGATTAAAACACAATGTTTGAGGCCAAACCAAGGTACATTGTTTTCTTTCATTTACTACAAATTGTTTAGAGCAAATGACCTGCTTTCTCTTAGCTTCAGTTCGTTGTTAAATCTTTCAAATGGAGATAATAGCACATATTGTAAAGGATTATTGAGGGGTTAAATGAGATCATGTCAGTAAAGTGCTTAGCCCAATGCCTGACACCTGGTAGGTAACTAAAAAAATGTCCACTTTTCCTTCCTGATATCTTATATGCATACAAAAAAAAAAGTGTCAGTTTCCCAGATGAGTTAAGCAGATAGTTCTTTTGGCTTAGCAGAATTTACTCTGCCTGGGTTCCAGCCTCCTGGTGCACGTCTGACTTCCTGGAATCTTCTTCATTAAAAGGGGGTTGTGCTGTCATCCTGCCCCATCCTGGGTTGAGCCTTTAGCAATTTCTTCAGCTGACCCGACCTGATGAGCTTAGGAGAGGCATTTTCTGAGCCTCTTCTCTAACCCCAAAATCATGAATCAGAAATATCTGGGGAATTATGCATAAAACCAGGGATTGTGCCCTACACAGTGAGGACAAGAGCCCGATAGGTCACTGCAGCTTCAGGTGCAAAATGTGCAACTATCCACTCTGCTTTCTGCCTCTTCTCTCTTCTCCTCCTCAGCCATTGTCCATTCACTTCCCGCCTCCTGTCCTCTTTATTTCTTTATGTTCTTTTTCCTAAGAACAAATCCTAAGAAAAGGAGACTCCTTTATTTTAGGTTTCTCAGGTTCTCCCTCACTCTTGCATCCTATAAAGACATGTATGGATGTAATGGACATGATTCACTTTCAGCACCTCCGATGTATAGGCACTGTGTTAATAGTCCAAAGCAAAAGAAAAATGGGCCATGTAGACCCCTTTAAAAGGTCTATGGCTTTATTATATTTTGGGCAAGGGAATAAGTGGTTGGATTATTTTCAGGAGTATCACCCGGGCGTGAACTTCAGGGGTATCACCCGGGCATGAACTTTACTATTACCACTTGAATGTGGAGTGGAATGTTCTCCATTTTAGTTTCCAAACTATCTCAGTTTATGAAATTCTTTGCCTCACAGCCTCCCTAATGTCTGTGTCCACCTCCCGGGATGTTGTTATCGAAGTAGAAGACACCAAACCATTACTGGCTTCTAAGGTAAGCTTCAAAACTGATCAATGGATACCATCAGTTTTGTCTTCCAGATGTCTAAGCATTTGGTCAATTCAACCAAACAATTAAAATAAATAAATATCAAGCCAGTTTATTGAAGACTGAGACAAGAATTTAAACCTTTCACTCATTCGTAGTTACGATGTCGTTGTATATTCTAGAGTCCCTTGGTCCTATCTAACCAGTCGTCTAGGATAGTGAAAGTCTTATCCATACTCAGGGTTTACTCCCAGCTACCAATATGCAGAGCGATCCAGGCATTGGTCTATTTTCACACACAGAAGTGATTCCAATATCTATGCTCAAGTCAGACAGCCACTGGTGCTGACAGTCCAAGTGTTACTTGTTGGGAAGAAAAGTTTCAGGAGGAAATTGACCACACTCAAACTTCAGAACAGGAATGCAGAGCCATGCTAGGTTTTCTTCCCCACACACAGCAGATGTCACGATTTTTAATGATCCTACTTGTCAGCACATGGAACATCCCAGGATTTTATATTTGCCGTGGTTTTGAAGTGAAGGAGTGGATGCAGATACTCAAGACCCTATTTTAAAACTATGCGAGTCACTTCTACAAGAAGGAAAGGGGCATGAGGAGAGGGGGTGTCTAACTCAGAAAAGGAAAACACCAAATATCTCTCGGTTTCTTTTGGCATTTATGATAAACTTTCACAACACGTTTTAATGTGCAAACTGGCCAAAAAATGCACATGACTGCACTTTAACATGTTAGGTCCAAAAGAAGTGCCTTAAAAAGAATCCATTTCCTTCTCACTGCGGTAAACTCACTAAAAACTGGATCATGTTAAACGTGGGCTTTTGCAGCCAGCACTGTGGAGCAACATGTTTGATTCTACTATCTGGAAATTTTATATGGTCGCAAATGACAATACCAAATTCTCCATCCCATATGGCAGAATGACTATTTTCTACTTTGTAAACAACCACAATTAGTCTCAATAAGACATCAGTAGACTTGGGAGAAGATAAGTATGGTATACTTAAGATTCTTTACGTAGATTTTCACTGCTTTAAAAGCCACTGTAAGATTCTGTTCAGTAATCTCCCTCCAGCTTTGCCATCTGCCGTTGTCAATCCGCTCTTATTGCGTGTCTTCTGTGTACTCAGTAGCACTGAGTTCTCAATAACCCCGGCGAATAAGGAGAAAAATAAGCCAATCATCTGGGCCAGTATTTTCACCCATTTCCTAACAGCAGTTAACAGATCATGAGGCTGCTGTGGAATGCCTTATAAACAAGTCTGTCTGCACCACAGACTTTAACCTTGAAGCCTGACGGGTTTGGGGATGATGGTAAGGTCAGTTATTTCTGCTGCACTACTAAAAGCTTTAATCAACTTGTTCTCACATCTAATTGGAGTACACCATGCTAATAAGAAGCCCGATTGACACAGTACAACTATGCAGTCAAGTGAGGAATAGTAAGCTTTGGAAAAGACAGTGACAAGCTTGCTGATCTCCTTATTACATATACTGCATATGTAATGCACGTCAGTTGTCACTAACTCAATGTAGGCTGGTTTCTGGGTCAGCTGAGGCAATGGGTCAAAACTAACTGTGCTGTTGCTGGGAGCTGGAGGCTGTGTCTCTAGGTGACAACATCATGCTTCAGAAATTTATGACATGGGCTCTTAACAAACGGGCTCAGCACTACCACAGGAGAAGTGAGAAATAAGTATCTGGGACAAATTGATCAAGCGCTAGCCAGACAACACAGGCACCCACACGGCCATCTCAACAGCTACCTTCCAATTCCAGTGCTTAAGCAGTGTGTCAGCAGCACTCAGCAAGATGGCTTCTCCAAGGACAGTGCACGTATGTATGATAAGAAAATGCGTGAACTGCCTGGGCCCGGGGACACTGGTCTAAAGTCTTAAATGAATTCTTCTTTCAGATCCTTTCTACTAATAGATTTTGGAGTGAAAGGTGATTTTTAAACAAATCAATTGTTCTGAACCTAAAGGAAGAATCTTCTCTTCCATTTAACAGTTTGACTCCCATTGCGAGTTCATTGTCAGAGACAGAAAAGCAAGTCATGTCAATTGCTTCAATTTCTTTTCCTTGCAAAACAATGAACAAGTGGGCACAAGTGAATTCTCCCACACTAACCCTAACTTCTAAAATCAGCAGCTTCTCCTAATGGTGCTTTTGGAAGCATAAAGTGTTCTTTTCTTGGAAGCAGTTTCGTATAACTGAAAATAGATGTGAACAAACACACTAAGTTTGGTATCTGAATTTAGAAACCACTGAGAATGTGAAAGTACTTTTGATTTAAAAAAAAAAAAATCCTCTCTCCAAAATCTCAATTGAGCTGTGATGGTTTGGCTTTGAATCCTTCTTGGAATGAATGTAGCAGAAAGAATTGATGCTTCTGTCTGTCTCTCTGCCTCTGTTAGCAGCGCTCAGCCAAGATGCGGAGGAAGTGCAGCCCGCTCTTGCAGCAGCTGCGAGAGGGGCCTCAGGGAGGCCGTACTCTCTCCTCCTCTAGAAGCAAACTCAGACTTAGGGTTTCAAAAAGGGGGTCGGAGAATTTCTTCAAATTGCTCTGAGGGTGAGCTCGGCCATTGTCCCAATGGGTACGAAGAGAAAATTCAAGCCCTAACATCCTAGCTGTCCCTTCTCTCACTTCTGGAGATGCCCTGAGATGGGACAAATGTACTAGAGAAAAATTCAGATAGAAGGATTTGGCCAGTGAGAAACTCAGCGTCCTTGCAGTAGAAGAATTTTGGTGAATGAGCATTTATTCATTCGGTGCCATACCATGGGTGTGGGGAGCTCCAGGTACCTACATGATAACGTTGGCTGGCAGAGTTTTTGAAGGGTTGAGAATTGCGTACAGCTGGTGTACAGTTTAGGTTCAGGAAGGAAGATGGGCAGCTTCACGTACCCTCTCCTGACTGACCACGGAGTTAGCAACCGTGATTTTATCCCGACCACTGGCACACAACACACCACCTAGGTGACTGTCTCTAAGCCTTTCATTTGTGTTCTGTGGGTAACTCTCTTACCTATTTTCAGAGAATAAATAAGGTGTGTTCAACAATGAGATCATCTTGATTAATATAAGTTAACCCATGAAAATATTAGTAATATAAAATATATCTGAAAAAATAATTTCTCCTCTTTTTTTTAAATGTTCATGGGGTCTTAACCTTATGCCTGTATGATCCGTCCTGTGGTTTGCCCTCTTCCTGGTCACACCTGTACTTATGCAGTTGACAGAAAAGGTACGTGTTATGCACACTGCATTTAAGAGGCGTGTATTTCTTGCCTATAAGTGATATATAAATAAGTGTTTTCTAAATCTGGGGGAGTGATGCTGATCCACCAAAGAGAAAGAACTCTTTGTAACTGTATGTAACTCAGACATAAGTACGTGTGTATGATAACGTATGTACAAATACTCACATACCTGTATGTAAGCATACACTATGTGTATGTTTAGTGGGTGTGCAGGTACATTTGAATAAGGAATAGTCCTTTTGTGTTCCTTGTTTCTCACTCCAAGATTGAATAGAGAGCTAAATTACAGGTAATGCTTGTACTTTTGGCAACATCACAATTTCCAAGGCAGTTTAAAATCAGTAGTAATCCGATAGGATGAAGAACTATTCTTGTTAGAAATCTGAGTGAGAGGGTTTCTGTAACTTGAAAATGTTCCATAAGTGACTTTATAGTGTGCCTTCAACCTGGCCAAGACTTCCCGTGTAAACTAGAGGGTCTCAGCTCTGGCCACGCACTGTAATCACCTGAGGAACTGAGGAGACTTACTGGACGTGCAGGTCCCAGCCCAGACTGATTGAGTCAGATATGCAAGGGTAGGTTGGCAGCCACTGGTGCAGCGGTGCCAAACCGATGGCACACGTGCTACCCAGGGCTGCTAATATCACTGAAAGCTCTAAAAGGTTTGCCATCACCAGCCAGGTGAACCACTGTACAGCCTTACACTTACTTTGAACTTTCACTTTTCTCATGCTCTTTCTCTTAATGATCTTACTGGATTTCCAAACCAGCTCTCTGAGGTAGATAGAGGTAGGTTTTTATTCCTTTCAATGGATGAAGAAACTGATGCTCAGAGAGGTTGAACAGCTAACCCAAACTAGTGTGGTTTTCAACATAAGAATATGGCTGAGGGCCGGGATATAGCTCAGTGGCACAACGCCTGCTTGGCAAGTGCAAGGTCCTGAGTTCGATTCCTAGTACCCCCCAAAAAGGTATTGCCTATAATAAAGATAGAATTTACACTGAAACCGGTTTTTCAACTCTTAGCTTAATGCATTTTGTATTATAATATACCATTGGCTAAAAGGGCTAAGCAAATGAGGTAGCAGAAAACATATTGGAGGTTTTATTTTAATTAATTTGAATATGTAAATTTTACTTTTAAAAAATTTTGTTGAGAGTTACATTCAACTCAGTATGGTAAAAAAGTCAGAAAAATTAATAGATTGTGTATACAGTATGAAAAAATCATCTAACATAATTATAGACATTAAAGTCAAACAGATTTCATTGACTAGATATGGTCATTCCTTCTCCAGCTTCTGAATATTGAGTCCATGGTATGAGTAAACAGAGCTATAATCTCATTGAGAGCAGTAATAGGTGTCTCTCACCTATTACACAGAGGGTTTGCTGTGTTAACTGGAAATCCAGCTCAAGAGTAAGGATTGTTTCTGCTTTGACACATCTGTAGGAGGAAGAAATTGTTGACTGGTGGAGTAAATTTTATGCTTCGTCAGGAGAACACGAAAAATGTGGACAATACATTCAGAAAGGCTATTCCAAACTCAAGGTATCTGGACCTGTGCTGTCGTGGGTGGGGAAAGCTACATCTGTTAAGATTAACCCCAGGCTGAGCTAAGAAAATCGAAACACCCCATGAGGGGCACAGTTGGCAGAGGGGGAGATCAGGTGTACCTTCAGCACTCCTAGGAAGTCCTCTTTCAACAAGCTTGGCCTTGCCAAGATTCCGGGGTTTAAGGACAGTTGTTGAGTTATGGTTGTTTGACTGCCACTTTGGGACTTGGGGCCATCTGGCAGCGGATTTGGGAGTGGGTTGGCACCACACTAATTAAGCCAACAATTATCCACTTTAGCTCAGGGAGATCTTGCAGATGTTCTTTGCAGAATGCTAGACATCAGCATGCTTCCTTCTGTTAACTGAGAGGGATGGGTTTCACTAGCTATAGAGTGTGCTGTTTAAAATCCTAGCCATGGGCACACATGTCCAGCAAGGAGATGAGCTCGTGAGCTAGGCACGTGTAGTTCTCTCTGATCATGCTGCTAATGTCCTGGGTTCTCCAGTCCTTCAGTTTTTCAAGCAGAAGTAAATACTAAAGGATACAGAGAAATTTACAGAAGAAAATTTTTAAATGAAAAAGTAGTTATTCAAATAATTTTCCCCTTCAAAGCAGAAAAGCCTACATCCTTATATATTATTATCATAATATCCTACTGTAGCTTGAGAAACACCAGCATTCAAAGAAAAAAATTATTGAACTAGGCTGGGGATCATCCTCACACTCTGTCCTCTCCCCTTGCTCTCTCTATCCAATCACCTCCCTCCCTCCCTTCCTCCCTCCCTCCCTCCCTCCCTCCCTCCCTCCCTTCCCTTCCTCCCTCCCTTCCCTTCCTCCCTCCCTCCCTCCCTTCCTCCCTCCCTTCCTCCCTCCCTTCTTCCCTCCCTCCTTTCCTTTCTCTTCCTTTCCTTTCATTACTCTTGAGTCTTCTTTCCTCCTCTCCTCTTCTAGTTTTTTATGGAGGCTTTTACATGCCATAAAATAAGTTTTGTTCATTAAGCCACCACCCAAACAAGACAAAGAATGTTCCCTCCACCACAGAAAGTGCCTCTGCCAGTTCCCCATAACCCTCACTCTTCCCAAAGGCAACTGATCTGATTTTCTTTTCTTCACTCCTGGGAACTGAATTCAGAAAATGCTAAACTCTATCGCCATCTCCATGCATACAGTCATTATTATTTATATTTATATTTATTCATTATTTATATTTTGAGGCAGAGCCTCTCCAAATTTCCCAGGCTCCCCTTAATTTGCAATCCTGCCTCAGCTGGGATTAGAGGTGTACACCTCCCTGCCTGACCTGATCTCTAATGTCATAGACTAGTCTTGCCTGTTTGGATTTTTTTTCTCCATGTAAATGTACTCACACAGTATTCTATATGAATTTGCCCTTTTTAACTGCATGTTGTACCTTTGCAATTATTCATCTTGTGTGTCAGTGGTTTTCCCTTTTCATTACTGGGTAATATTTCATTCTGTGAGTGTGGCTTTCTGTGAGTGCCACAATTTATCTGTTCTCCTAATGATGAAGCTGCTATGGATGTTTTTGTATCACAGGGATATACTTTCACTTATCTTGAGTAAGTATCTAGGAGTGGAACTTCTGGGTACTAGGCTAGGTGGATACTTCACTCCATAAGCTTTTCCCTGTAGCATTCTGCAGTCCTGCGGCATTATCAGAGTTCGGCTGCTACATCCACATCCTTATGCCCATTTGGTATTGTCAGACCTTTGGATTTGGACTCTGCCTGCATTTTAATAAGAAATTAAGAACTTGTCAATGGTTTCTAGATCTATGATTGTGAACTAGAGGCTGTTGCTGACTTTGAAGGCCTGACAGACTTCTCAGATACCTTCAAATTATACCGAGGAAAATCAGAAGAGAATGAAGATCCATCTGTGGTCGGAGAGTTTAAGGTATGTAAAATGCATGTGTTCAACTTGCTTAAAATCCAGTTCACTTATGGGCAGAGCTGTGTCTTCCAACCTCTGAAAGAAACAGAAGCTGCTAAGAAGGACAAAGGCAGCGAGGAGCCAGACCGCTCGAAGTGATTCTCAGCATCTTTCTCCCTGTTCGTGTCACGCAGGGTGAACCCTACACATTCAACCCTTTCCCAGACCGAGTTCCTTCTCCATGTTCCACTGCCCCCAGGCTCTTTTAGGATCACTGTGACAATCTCCTACTCTGTCATCCTTGGCCTGTGTCTCCTCCCAACCAGTTCATTCCCTGCATAAACAAATCTAATCCTGTGTCTTGCTGGCTTAGAGACACTGCTTGGGTTTAGGATCAAGTCTCAACTCCTTCCAAAAGCAGAGCTGGCCTTTCACACGTAGTGTGTCCCCCGCCCCCTCCTTCACATGCTCCACCCTCTTGCCCATGAGAACCTCTCCCAAGCCCAAACATACCTTGTCCTCTCACTGCTCAGGGCCTTGGGATAGGCTCTTCTTCCTTCCCTGGAATCTTGTCCTTCCTTCTTCAGGTCTGACAAAGTCCTACTCCCTATTAGTAGCTCAAATGTCACACTCTTTGTCGAGAGTTCTCTGATTGCTTCGGGCAGCATGACTCACTCCTACTCAGGGCTCCGAAGGTCTGGCTTCATGGCACTTTGAAAGTACCATTCACTTTGCCTTGGTGTTTATGGCCGCCACTCCCTCCAGTCACACTTGGCAAAGCCAGGGCAGATATGCTGCCCCTTTCTAATCCTTTGCCAATAGCAGACATGGCTGATGGATCAGGGAATTATATCCTATATAGTGTGTCTTAGTCACTTTTCTCTCATTGCTGAGATAAAATACCCAGTAACCAAAGTTAAGGACGAAAGGTTTATTTAGCTCACAGTATGTGGAGGTTTCAGTCTATAATCTGCTGGCTCCAAGGCAAGGTGGCCCGGCAGAGAAACAAGAGCTGATAATGACAGAAGACAGCAAAAGCAACAAGAGCAAAAAGGGAACAGTTTGAGAGAAGACTCTTTCTGTCCCTTATATTGTATGTAGGCCACCTACCCTAGGGTGGGTATAGCACTCACACCCATGATCCCAGCACTGGACCATGAATCAATCATAAACTCTAGAAGGCTGTCCCCATGATGCATGAGGCTTTGGGGGGACATCCAGACTCGAGCTATAACACAGTGTCTCAAATCTTTCTCATTGCAGCAGTTACAGAAAGCATGAGATTTCAGCTAAGTTAATGTCCCTGTGCCACACAGAATTCCTTTAGTTTTTGATCCCAAGCACATACTAGGTGTTTCCCTCATGATGCTTCCTTGAATGAAGATGGCCTGAACTAAGGTCCTCATGTTCTGATTCCAATTGCAGTGCTTCCCCTGTGCTTGAGCTGGTTTCAAGATGTAAAACTACTACCATATCATAACCCATATCATCTCTCCAGTGGGCTAGTTGGTACATTCACTCAAAGCACATTTCTCATGTCCCTGCCAGATGCACAGCCCTGTGTTAAACCCTATGAGGGGCTGATGAACAAGACCTAATGTCCTGCCTCAGGAGGCCCACAGTCTAGGGGAGGACATAGACAATAGACAGCTCATTTCTGTGTGGAGGTCAGTGCTGTACTAGAGGTGCATGCAGGGATGAAGGGAGGCAGGCAGGACACAACCACCCCCAAGGTGACCAAGGAGGTGTCCTGGAAGAGGTGGCCCCTTTCAGCTGAAGACTGAATGGAGACTTCCTGGGAGTGGGATGGGGTGTGATGACATTACATTCTCCAGGGTGATCCTGGAGAAGGGGAACCACCATTGGTCATTCACTGGGTTTATTCTGCTCCCCAAAGTATGTGAAACATTTCACCTCTTCTGGCCACCACCTCACTGCGTGCTGACCAGAGTCACCTCCAACTCCTGCCAAGCTGCTGCTTGATTTCCTGTTCTCTCTGCCCTTCCTTTCCCCTTGTGATCCCTCAAATAATTACCTTATGATCGTTTCACTTTCCTTATTGCAAACTTGCAAAGATAAATGTAGTTGCTTCTTTCCCAAAAGGCAGCCCTCTGTGGCTCAGCCCTTCAACCCCACAGCTGTCCCAGTGCCCTGGGTGAAGAAGGAACTGCTCAGAGGCCTCTGTCAGTGCCCAGGCCCCTGTGAGTCACCGGTGTGTCTTCTCTTAGGGTTCTTTTCGAATCTACCCCCTGTCGGATGACCCCAGCATGCCAACTCCTCCCAGGCAGTTTCGGGAATTACCTGACAGCGTCCCACAGGAATGCACGGTTAGGATTTACATTGTTCAAGGCTTAGAGCTCCAGCCTCAGGACAACAATGGCCTGGTAAGAGTTTGGGTGTGGGGACTTCTCCTGTAACAAGATAATTACAGTCATCATCCACAATAATTGTCATGTTCATTCTTTCTGGGCGTCTGTTATCTCACTGGGGGAAAGATACTCTATCAAAACAGTACATTTAGGAGGACTGTCCCCATGGGGATTTACCTAGGAGCTTGCAGGGACTTAAGATCTCTGGTTCATCCTTCTCATTTTACCAATGTGACCAGGGACCGATGTGACAGGGCCAGCATGAGCAGAGCCAGGACTGCCCCTTGGCCTGCCTCTTCACCCCTGCGGCCGCTCTGAAGGCACCCTGGCTGCCTGCCACCCAAACAGGAATGCTGTCCAGAGCCCATCTTAAGTGCAGGGGTGCAACAGAGCCACCTTATCATCAGCTGGGAGTGGGTGTGGAAACAAGCAGAGTCTATCCCTGAAATTGACTTCAACTTGCACCCTGCGATGACATAACATTTCATCTTGCCTGTCTTCTCTCACAGTGTGACCCTTACATAAAAATAACTCTGGGCAAAAAAGTCATTGAAGACCGAGACCACTACATCCCCAACACTCTCAACCCAGTTTTTGGCAGGTAACAAACATTTTTCTTTCATTCATTTTTTTTTTTTCATGGACTGGGTACTAAGGATGTGATGTGTGCCCAGCCCTGTTTTAGGAACTGAAATGGATTGCAAATCTGATGAATATTCTAGTCAGATAATAAATAGGTAGATGCACAAGCAAGAGGATTCAGAGGAGCAGAAAGTGCCATTCAGCAAATAAGTCATGCAGTGGGCTTCTCTGAGGAGAGAGCAGCCCTGAGGATGTGGTGAGAGAGGGTCAGCAGGCGGGTGGGACCCACACACGCACGGACTGGTGAGGAGACTTAGCTGCAGGGAGATGCTGCTTTTGCTCCCAGAGTCCAATTCGGGTTCTGTTTCCTGTGACACTTTGGTTCCATCATTTTAATCCATAATTTATTATTGATTCTGTTATTCACACCGACGAGAGGGACAGGAAGCGGTGAGATCATGTGCCTGCTCCATTTGTCTTCCATTCTCAAAGTTTCTTGAAATAGCACCACTTTCCACATAGCCACCATCTAGAACCTGTCTCCAATGGTTCTGATTTTCCTCATCAGAACCAGCTCTGGCTGCATGTGATGGTGCACACCTGTAATCCCAGTGCTCAGGAGGCCGAGGCAGGAGGATCACTGTGAGTTCAAGGCCAACCAGCACTACAGAGTGAGACCTTGTCTCAAAGAAAAAGAAAAAGGAAAAGAACCATCACAAGTGGTCAAATCTAAGTGATCTCTAAGTAGGAGCAGCATTTTCCACCTGTAAACCGCTTCCACATTTAATAATAGCCAGTCTATGCTGGGTACTACCGTGCACTTACCAAGCTATTTACGGGAAGCATCTCAAAACCCCACAGTTCTGGGGTGACTTGGATCTGTTTTACAACAAGGGAAACTGAAGCTTAAGTATCTATACCTCATGGATGCTGACAAGGGGGGGAGGCAGGACTGGAACCTAGGCCATCAGACCCCGCGTCTGTGTGGCTCCCGCACCTCACTGCTGCTTCCCTGGTCCAGTGTTCATCCCTGCCAAACTCTTCAGCAGGACAGGGCAGGGCCACGCAGCCTAGCCTCACTGGTGGGGACACAGAGCGACAGAGCCCAGCTGTGGGGGAAGCTCTTGACTCCATCCCTAGCTTCCCCCGTGCCCTTTGCTCTTTATAATCACGGCAAAGCCATCACCTATAGAAAAAAGTTATTTGTCTAAAACATTTGTGAAAATGGTGTTATTTTTCTAGAACCTTGCTGAGTGGAAGAACGCTGTTCTTGATGGCCATGTGGACTACATTGATTGCTTTATGACCTTATGTATTCAGCTGGCTCCCTCCACTCCCCTCTCCTGTATTTCCAAGCGCGCACGCACACACACGCACACACACACGTGCATGTCCCTTCATCCCTCAGAGTCTGGCAGACTCAGACACACTGTTCTTTCACCTAGGCTAAAAGACATATGCACAAGACCACAGTCAGCCCAGGCACGGGCACACACATGCACACGCGCACCCACAGCCCCACGCACACACGCCCTGTGCGCACACCCCAAGGCTCTGTGCCAGAGCCAGGGAGTGGGAGTAATCCTCTGGCACGGCAACGTGATCGTTTTCGTTTTCTTCCGCTGATCCAGCCCCAAGGTCTAGACAGGAAAAGGCATGCAGGGAAGGAAGAAGGGCTCATGTGAGGGAGACCAGGAAGCAGGGAAATCAGCTTTGAAGGGAGAAAGGAAGCCCTGGCCGAACCGCTCATCTCACAGGAGCCAAGCACGAGCTAATGAAGTGCAGGCAAAGTCTTGCTTGGAGCCGCTCTGGGTGGAGGTGAGGTGTCAGGCTGCAGACTTCTCCCCATCCAGCGGGGCGGAGCCAGGGAGAGGCCGCCTTCCAGCCCCTTGAACTGCTCCAGCTCACAGTCTCTGTCTTAGGAGGTGACTTTCTTCTCAACAGAGACTCTCGGGGACCCTGAGACTGGAATTCAGGCGGCAGCAGCCTTTCCTGTGTGTTTGACCAGCCCTCTGCATGCTCTTACCACGTTTCGGCATTCTCAAGATTACATTCAGTGTCTTCTGTAAACTACTAACTGAGATTACAAGGGGAAAAAAGTACTGGCTAGTGAAAACAAGACATCCACGTTTTAAAAAAAAAAAAAGACAACCACTGCGAACTCCTCAAGGCCTTTAACTGGCTCAGAAGAATGCTGAAAGAAGTGGTTCTCAACCTCATTTGACAAAAACAAACAAACAAACAAACAAAAAAACCCAAATAACCCTTTTCTCAAAGGACACATATTACCTGTCCCTTGGAATCCAGGATTAGAAATGTGATGTTGTTATAGGGGTGTGTGGGTTCAGTGCTTTATTTGAGATCATGATTCAAGTGCTTTTTCTCACATGCTTACCTGCCTTCCGCTACCTCAAGGTGGCTACTGCAAGTCTAGAAAAGTCCCTGAGATTTATCTAGGGGACATCCTGTGACTTATTCCAGAGCTCCTTTGACACACCTTTCTGCTCAGGTGGATTAACATCCTCAGCTCTTTGGGCAGGGACCAGTCCACAAACTAGACTATAACGAGACAAGGAGGGGAAGAGAGGGAGAGGGGTCTTTCAGCTTTCCTTTCAATACAATTTATTAAACACCTGCTATGAGACCAGAACTTCTGTGGACAGTGCAAATACAGAGCAAACCCTGCCGTCGTGGAGCAGATGTGTATCACCCCCCGGCCACATTGCCCATTTGCCACACAAACAACTTTCAGTTTCTTTTCTTCATGTAATGTAGATTCTACAGAAAAGCCTTAAAGAACCAAAGCTCATGCACCCCAACATTCTATTGGTGAATTCTATTTGTGCCCCTCCCTTGTGCTCTTCTGGGTCAACGATGTCCCACGCAGTATGGGTCTCAGCTGGGGCTTCACAAGAGGAGTTAGTATGCGGGGCGGGTAAAGGACTCTACATCGGAGTTCTTGGGCTTTTGTAATCTTCCAGTGGGGGAGGATGCTCAGGCGCCCTGGTTAATAGGCATGTGATAATGGAAAGTTCACGATAGTATAATACCTTCTTGTTCACTTTATTACTAGGTGTTAATCAATGCACTTTTGCCAAATGCTTGCTAAACACTTCTTTGCTTGATCCTTATAACCATGCAGTTGGTGCATAAACTGTGTTACAGGTGAGAAGACTGAATACAGAGAGGTTGAGTAAGTGGTCTAGAGTCCCAGAGGCAGTAAGCAGCAGAGCTAGGGTTCGAACGTGTGTATGTGAGTCTGTGCTTTCCTCCCAATCAAGCATATACTCTTACAGTCTTATTAATGGTACTATTTATCAAGCCTCCTTGGCCACCTTAGTTGTCCTAATCTGTCCTTGTCCTCCAATAGCCATAGATGAGTCCTGGTATTCTTTGATGGGCCCCTGGTTTTTTGTAAGATGTCAATATGAGATGTGGAGATTCTAACACTGCCTTTCTTTATTTAGAATGTACGAACTGAGTTGCTACTTACCCCAGGAAAAGGACCTGAAAATCTCTGTCTACGATTATGACACCTTTACCCGTGATGAAAAAGTAGGAGAAACAATCATTGATCTGGAGAACCGGTTCCTTTCCCGGTTCGGGGCCCACTGTGGCATACCTGAGCAGTACTGTGTGTAAGTTGCTTTGGCGAGGAATGGAGGCCCTGTGTGCCAGCCAACCATAACATCTGGAGGGAGGCCTTGGTCCTCTACCTGGTGTCTCTCTCACTATGCCACTGTTCCTTTCCATCAGTTAAGTACCATTTCTAATGATGAGATCCTCTCAGGGAGAATTTGGGTCACTGTATTGCCTAATTCACATGGTGGTCTATGAAAAATGGTGGTGGCTAGAGCAATCCCAAGTGGCATGGGGACAGCACTCACAAAATCAGTGCTCCTTCCTCCTCTTTGAGCTTGGCTCTAGGTGTCAGAGATGGAGGGCTGCTGATGTTGGACAGCAGGGATCCCTTTTGTTTGGAAAGAGGGATTCCCTCCCTTCAGTTGATCAGTGTTGCGATGTCTGCCTTCCCCTGCCTGCTTTCCAGTGTCTGTCTTTGGCATCTTATGAGTTAGTGCTTCCCATTCTATAAATGAATTTGCCTGCTATGGCTGCCATGCTCTCAGACTCCCCAGTGTTACAGAGGAGGAAAGCCGGAGGCAAAAAAATAATAATAAAATGATGGGTTGGCAGAGGTCAAATTAACATGTGGATTTTAGCCTCTGAAATAGATTTCTAGACATACGCTGGAGCACCTAAAAGTGTATCAGTGTGTGTGTGTGTGTGTGTGTGTGTGTGTGTGTGTGTGTGTAAAACCAAGAAGAACCATGGACCTTGATAGATCTCTGCAATGTATGATGTTTTCACAGTTCAGGAATAAATACCTGGAGAGATCAACTGAGACCGACACAGTTGCTTCAAAATGTAGCCAGATTCAAAGGCTTCCCTCCACCCATCCTCTCCGATGACGGAAGCAGGATCAGATACGGAGGACGAGACTACAGTTTGGAAGAGTTTGGTGAGCACATAGCCATGGACTATAAGCAAAGTACAATTACCCATCCATACTGCTGAGTCTGAGACAGGGTTTGGACAGGGCCACCCCCTAATTATCTGTATGAAACACTGCACACCTGGCTCTAACAGAAGTCACCTTACTGCTGTCTTGTCAAATGTCAAAGTGGACACATTTTCTTGTCTGTCTTATGTTTTACTTGCCCTTTCCAGGTCATAGCCATTTAAGCTTTGAACAGGAAGCTCCAATAGTTAACTAATTTCCATGTTATACTTAATTAGTTCAAAAATGTTCAGATCGTAGTGTAAGAATTTCTTGTCCAACTTTACTCCATCATTTAATTCAGCCCTTCTCAAGAAGCCTCGGGGATGCAGGAGGCGATTTGAAGAGCCTGCTGAGTTCCCGTCTGGCTCGCATCCAAGCTTGGAGGGGTTGCTCCTCCCCGAGCAGTGATGTGTAAAACAGCCAATCCATCTTGACATGTAAACAGTTAGCACACTGTGACCAAGACTGAAATGAGCTGCACAGAGCTATGATATGCTTCTATATCTGAGAAAGGAAGAGGGTACTCAGGGTCTGTACAGATGAATAGTTTTGCCCAAGTATCCCAAGAAAACCAAGCGGGAGCTTTGTGGCCTTTTATATCTAGCTCAGAAGTCACACAGCATCGTATCCCTATAATTCAGTGTTATAGTTTGTGTCCAGAAGGAAAGGACACAGACCCCACTTCTCAGTGGGAGAAGTATTTGAGAGCCAGGGAACATTGTTTTCGAATGCTACAGTAATGCTAGCTGCTGTAAAAATTGAACTTCCAAATGTTAGTGGCTTTACACATTGAACATCTATTTCTCATTAATTCAGAATGGGCATTTCTACAAGTGGGCAGGCCTATCTCAAGCAATGCCTCATGGACTCAGGGCCCTTCCATTTGTAGCTCTGCTATTCTTCAGCACAGCCACATCCAGAGGAGAAAGCATGTGGAGGACCCTAAATGGCACAGATTTACAAGCCCAGGCCAGAGGTGATCTGCTTGTTACTTCCACTCATATGACATTCTAGCAGAATTTGACCACATGGCCATTTTTAATGGCAAAGGAGGTGGCTGTGAACCTGTACTACAAAAATACAGTCTCATGCTAGTGTGTTGTAGTCTGTTTGCAATTGGCAGTCTGCAAGTTGGCTGTGAACATAGGTCAGGCAAGGCCCCTGGTCAAGAGCTATTTCTGTTCACTATTCTTTCAAGTCAAAACTTACATGTTAGCAGTGCCCGTCCATTTGGGCACAATTTGGAGTGAAGTGCCACAAGCAGCTTGGGGCAGTCTGGCTATCCTTATCTCAAATGTCTATTCTTGTTTCAATGCTACTTTCCATTCCAGAAGTCAACAAAGTTCTGCACCAGCACCTCGGAGCACCTGAAGAGCGTCTCGCCCTTCACATCCTCCGGACTCAGGGGCTGGTCCCTGAGCACGTGGAAACAAGGACTTTGCATAGCACCTTCCAGCCCAACATCTCTCAGGTGAAAGGAGTTTCCATTTTTGAAGACTGGTCTCTACATCCCAAATGCAGCAACAATAGCTGCCACAGATCTGCCCTTTGTATGGTGTTTGAATACTTTTACAGATGTAGAAGTAAAACTCAAATTAGCTTCATTTCAGAAGGAATTTATTGTAAGAATTGTCAGAAAGCTCACTAAATATTAATGGATATTTCTGTAACTCAGAACAAACTTGAATCAGAGTTTCCTTTGTCTCTTGTCTGTTTCTCCCCATAAATCTATTTAGTCTGCTCTTTGCTGTGATCTCCTTTCTGTGAGTCTAGATACATGGACAGTTCCTGAGAATTTTTGTGTCATACTGTAGCCCCATCTACTTCAAAATTTATAAGGATTGTTTGCCTCGACTTGGTCTGATTGTCTATTAACGAATCACTCAGCTGTAATTAAGAGGATAAGGTCTGGGATGAGGGCAGAGGTGTTGGCCCTGCTCACGGAGCAATTACCATATGATATTAAAGAGTTAGGGAAGCAGGTCTGCAGTGTGTGGGTTGCCAGGTAACAAGAACCATGCATAGTAATGGGATAGGTCAGCTCCTAAACACTGGGGAACCCTTTCCAAAGAAGCAAAGCAAAGCACGAGTAATGAAAACAATATTGTATGTGGAAGCTAGTTATAGTGAACATTTGGAGACTGCATCTGTAGAGATGTGGCTCATATAGGTTTAGGTTGTGACCAGTAATCTGAATTTTACTAAGTACCTGCAAAGTGGTTAAAGGGTCACATTTTAAGAATAGTAGTAACCTGGACCAGTGCTGTTGCTTGGTGGTAGAGTACTTGTGAAAAGAAGAAGAAGAAAAGAAGGAGAAGGAGGAGAAGGAGTGAGAGCCGGAGGAGGAGGAGAAAGGTTATTTTTCTTTGCTCAACGAAAAGCCTGACAGCCTGGCAGGACTTCCTGTCTTCCCTTAGAAATCTCAATTATACACGGCGTCTCAGGAAATGATTAGGTGTGGCAGATTTCTCTCTGGGAA